>BQNB010013016.1:0-35000 GCA_026074375.1 Tanacetum coccineum | reverse complement strand
GATGACGCTTGAGGCATGTAAATTCCACCATCAGGACGACTTGGCTCCGCAGAATGAAGGAATAAAGACAAACTGCCATTCAAGAACCTAGCATAACTTTTTTCTCGACTTGTATTTTTGACAGGAACCAATTTACTATAATAGACTTGAGGTGGGTTTGAATCAACATAAGCAATCAAACCTTTATCCGTGACTTGAAGAGAAAATAAACCTTCCTGACTCGTCCAATTGGTCTCTGAAACACTAGGTATCAACTTTTGACCTTGTAACAGCTTTTGCCCGAGTACCAAACAGTCCGTTGGATGATCAAAAGATTGCCAAACCACCATGTTGTTTACATCAAATAACATCAGGTTTCTATGATCAGTTAGGTTCATACCAACAACAGATTTCCCTGTAGTGTTGCTGGTCCAAACTGGGCTTCCATCTGCATCTCGTAGGACTAATTCTCCTGCTGCAGTAAAATTTAGTGTTGCATTATGCCCAACCACATAGTCTCGATTGGCTGACCAAACAACCTCTGGTTGAAGGAAACTTGCATAAGGGCCGTTGGGAAAAATGAATACGGCAAAGAGGTAAGAAGTGCAGGCTCCTTTACAATAGAAGCCACACGCAAATTGAGTTTCATTGGTTTTTCTATGAAGGATGAGTTTGACCTTTGAGTCATTTGAAAAAATTTCAAAGTCAGGAATAGATCCATTGATGGTCCATGCGGTGGAAGTATTTGCAGTGGGAGAAGGTATAACAGTGGCTGAGTAGCAACATAACATGAGAAAAAAGAAAAAGAAAAAACAAGAAATCCTTGATGCCCACATCACTCAGGAACACATAGATGAGTGAGCCTATGAAGATTATAAATTTCAAATATCTATTCTGATAGGCAGGCTCCTAAAGAACCATCTGATATGATTGACCCGAACCCTCCTCCAGGCCTGAATCATGTGGGAGATACATGGGTCAGCTTAATTCAATCAACTCCTTCCATGACTTGATTGCAGGCAATATCCCCACTGTTTTTGCTACATACCAGTCAAGATATTTTTCTTTGCATGCTATTTTATTGTCTTTATTATTTTCATTTATTTTGACCTTTTCTACAGCAGTTATTTACTTTCCCTAAATGTAGCTAAGTGGGTGGTTATTTTTTCCTTTTCTCCTGTATGTATTGAGAAATCATGAATGAGAAAGGCAGTTCTTTGGTTTTTATTCCTAAAGTACTTCTCTAATTTTTGAGAGTATTTTTTTTCCATTGCTATCCTAATTTTTGGCAAGATTAGGAGGTGATCTTGGAAGCTGATTTGGGGTTCTCGTGGTGTTTCTGTATCGAGAAATTTTCGAATCAGTTTGCCCAGCGATTCTTTTGGGTGGTGAATCTGTATCTCAGAGGAACGTTGCTCTTAACTCTTATTTCGGGTTGATCACAATTAACCAAGTTTCTGCCCATCATTTTGGTATCAAGCTATGGATACCGAATGTTACAGCTGATTTGAAAAAGCTATAGAAAGTCTTTCTTGAGGCGAAAAAAAGACGCTGGCTGAGAAGAAAAAGGCTATGTAGTATCAGATCTTGAACTCATCTGTTAACGCGCCGTGGGAAGTATATAATGACACTTCTGGGATCAAGGTTTTCACATCGAAAGGACCCGGTCATTGGTTTTCCAATGATATTAAGGTTGACATCCCTGAGTATGATGGCAAACTCGATCCTGACGAGTTTGTAGAATGGTTGAGAACAGTAGAATGTGCCTTTGATTACAAAGAAACATCGGAGGAACACAAAGTTAAGATTGTTGCAATGAAATTGAGAAAGTATGCATCGACATGGTGGGCCAATACGTGCACTAAGCGAGAGCGGTTGGGAAAGACGAAGGTGAAGGCATGGCCAAAGATGAAAAAACTCATGAAACAGAAATTCTGCCCTCCTATTACATTCAGGCAAGTTTTTCTCAATTACATCATCTTAAACAAAACCAACGACCTGCTGAGGAGTACTCTCGGGAATTCGAGTATTTGCTTATGAAGTACGATCTACCCAAGGATGACCCACAGACTCTGGTACGATATTTGGGGGGATTAGATACCCGTGTTGCTAATATTGTGGAGTTGTACCCTTACTCATCCCTAGATGACTTGACCCTCTTGGCCCACAAAGTAGATAACCAGCAAAGAAGCAAGGGAAAGTTTGAAGCCGGACGAACCTTTACTAAAAACACAGCCCAAACCAAAACAATACCAACCAACAAAACTCCCACTATACCTGACATTATCCTCAACTCCAACCCGTGTCCCACGCGAGGTGTTTTCGTGACCAAGGGATTGGTCATATTGCATCTGATTGTCCAAACAAGAAGATGATCACTTTGCCGAGTACGAGGGGGTAGATAGCTTCTTTCGCAGTAGATACAAACATTGGATTCGGTTGTGAGGATGGGATCTGTTATTGAGGAGTGTTGTCCTGATGAAGCTGTCATGTTTGTCCCGAACTGACACTTAGCAACGCTCCTTGATCACAGTGGGTAAACCGTCAACCGTGAGGCTATTTTACATACAACGTTGTATAATCCCCCCATCGCTCAAAAGGGTTAGCACCGTAATATTGACGTGGCATCTGCACTAAAACATAAATAAAAACGTTCTTCACAAACCTTGTGACCAAATTGAATCGACCTACACCCAAACCCTCATCCATCTCCTATGATACATTGTTGCTAAGTCAAGGTTAAAGGAATACTGTTTTCACACGAGATTCTTTTATCTTTTGAGTATTGGGCAGGTCTTAGTAGCAGACAAGTTGGTGTGAATCATTCCTTTGGATCTTGCCACTATTTTAGGGTCGCCCTTTGTTATTTGAAATGCGTCGTGGTCATGCTTGAACGGCTACCAAAACACTTACACTTTCAACCACCACGACCGTCGAATTGTGCTCACACACCAATGTCACCCCCTCCATACCGCGTCCTAGTAAACCCGCTACCCAAGGTTATGAGAACACAAGACTGTTGAAGGCTGAACAACATGAGTACTACTACTTGTAAGGACTTACCTACTCATTCGAAGAAGGGCCTTGATGAAGAAGAAATCAACACGCCAACCGAACACACACTTATGGCCAACCTCTCTTTACAAAGAATCCTATAACCAAGGTATTTCTACTGAAATCCTTCCAGGTATTACAACCAACCGCCATTACGGCACCATACAACATAAAATCGATTTCATAGTCCGGTTCACAAACTACCCAAAAAACCAGCATGAGCGATCCACACCCCCCCAACAAACAGAAGAGATGAGTAAGCAAGGTTTATTTATTTTTTTTAATAAAAAAATGGGGAAAGTTGCTAGCTACGCAAAAGGACTATCGCGAGTCACTGCACCGTGCAGACCCCACTATTCTAGTGCGCCAAAAAGAATAGAGAGTGGGGGCGTATGTGGTATGGATATAAAGTCGATCAATAAGAACACTATCAAATACCAATTCCCCATTCCCTCGGTTTGAATGGATCTATGTATGAACTACATGGTGCTAACAGTTGTTTTCAAAGTTATTTTACAAGCGTTTATCTTGCAGATAGAATATATGAAGGAGATTAGTGGAAGACAGCTTTTAAGCCATAAGGAGGGAATGTATGAAATGGTTGTTATGCCCTTTTGTTATAGTCAAATGCAACCGAGCACTGTTCATGCGATTGATGAATCAGGTATTAAAAACCTTTTCTAAGGCAGATTTCTTTGTGTGTATATTCGATACATATTTGTCCTTCAGTACAAATACCGAAAAGAACACCAATCACACTCCAACAATGTAGAAGTACATGACTCACGTAAAGCTCCTATGAGAAACTTAGAAAAGTGGTGATCTTTTTTACTAACCCAAATATCATTTCTTGGTTCTTGTTTCTGCTCAAGGAATCCAAGTTATGAAAGAAAGTTCAAACCATTCGGGATTGGCCATTCCTCACAACTATTCAACATTTCGAAGCTTCCATGGAATAGGCACTTCCTTTTAACCCGCGTTTTGGAAGAATTTCAGTACTCTTGTGGCACCCATGACTGAAATTACCAAACTTAGACAGTTGGTTTGGAACCCTCAAGCACAGGCCTAACGCGCCGGTTCGAAGAACTCAAGAAAGCAATTACTTCTACTCCTGAGTTGCACTAACCGAGCTTTGATGAGGTGTTTGAGTTGAATTGTGATGCTTCTGATTAGAGATTGGGCTTGTTTTGTCTCGGTTAGGGGCGTCCAATTGCGCTATTTTTAGTTAAAAGTTTAATGACCATAAAACGGCGATACACAACGTATGACAAAGAATTCTATGCAATCATCAGGGCCTTAGATCATTGGCAACATTATCTGATATCTAAGGAGTTTATATTACATTGCGATCATGAAGCGCTCAAGTACATTCAGGGCAACACAAATTACAACCTCGACATGCTAAGTGGGTGGAGTATTTACAGGCTTTTACTTTCACTATTAAGCACAAGTCTGGAAAGTTAAACAAGGGGGCTGATGCTAGTCTCGTAAAATATGCTTTGGATAAATTCTTACTAACCGAAGGTTATGGGTCTCCGAACGCCTCAAACACAAAAAAAAACTAAAAAAAAAATATCTTCTAATCCTGAATTCGGTAGAGCGTTTAGTAGCTGACAAAATCATCTTTCCGTTACATACCAACTTGGAGTGGTGTTAATAAAAAAAGTTATATGGTATGTCTAATGGGTTTTTGTTTAGGGGACAACGAATTTGTATCCCTCGACATAGTATTCGAGTAACGTTGATCAAAGAGACCCATGAAGGTGGTTTAGCAGGGCACCTAGGCATAGATAAAACTCTCACAATGCTGCAAACTCATTTTTTTGGCCCAAGATGCTGCGAGATGTCGAGCATTTTGTCCGTCGTTGCTTACCATGCCACCGAGCCAAAGGTTACTCTTTGCCCCATGGTTTATACATGCCATTACCTGTACCCCTTGCCCCATGGGAAGACGTTAGTCTCGATTTTATCATTGGCTTACCCCGCACACAACGCCAAAAGGATTCTATTATGGTGGTGGTCAACCGTTTCTCCAAAATGGCTCATTTTATTGCTTGTCATACCACATATGATGTTGTGCAGGTGGCGAATCTCTATTTTAAAGAAATTGTTCGTCTCCATGGGATTCCAAGAACTATGGTTAGAGACCCGGGACGCAAATTTCTTAGTCATTATTGGATACAGCCTTATGCGAAAAATGGTACAAGGCTCAAGTTTAGTAACCTTCTAGTCACTCCACAAACAGATTGCAGGACGGAGGGTTACAACCGCCACTCCTCTTGTCGTTTACTACTTCATTCAACACACATCACTACTAACCTGAAACAATGAAATTTAATTACCTCAAAGCTGAATTCCTTATAATATGAGCTCCCAACAAGACTACCTACCGGCGTAGTTCATTTTATAATGATCGTTGTATTGCTTGAACCCGAAGACCCCCCTCTGATTAGCTGTCCATTAGTACTTCTTCTAATTTAACCCTAAGCCATGACCGAAGACTCTGACATAAGGCTTTGCACCAACACATACATGATAAAATCACAAAGTCCAATGAACTCCTTAAGTACCGCCGTGATAAGGGACGCAAGCACATACTGTTTCAACCAGGTGATCTCGTTTGGATCCATTTTCGCAAGGAGCGGTTTCCAGCCAAACGTCGATCCAAGCTTAACCTGGTCCTTTTAGGGTATTTTAGAGCGCTGTTAACAGAATCTTACAAAGTTAGTCTGCCCTAACCTCCTAAGGAACAGCCACGTTAAATGTATCTGATCATTGAACCTTACTACGAGCCTGCTAAACCTATCCACAGTTGAGGCAAAATCTTTTCTTTCTGAAGAAGTGGAGGATGATAGGCAGGCTCCTAAAGAACCATCTGATACGATTGACCCGAACCCTCCTCCCAGCCTTATCATGTTAGGAGATACATTGTCACTTAATTAATCAACTCCTTCCATTACTTGATTGCAACGGCAATATCCCACTGTTTTTGCCTAACATACCAAACAAGATTATTAGTGTTGCATTATGCCCAACCACATAGTCTCGATTGGCTGACCAAACAACCTCTGGTTGAAGGAAACTTGCATAAGGGCCGTTGGGAAAAATGAATACGGCAAAGAGGTAAGAAGTGCAGGCTCCTTTACAATAGAAGCCACACGCAAATTGAGTTTCATTGGTTTTTCTATGAAGGATGAGTTTGACCTTTGAGTCATTTGAAAAAATTTCAAAGTCAGGAATAGATCCATTGATGGTCCATGCGGTGGAAGTATTTGCAGTGGGAGAAGGTATAACAGTGGCTGAGTAGCAACATAACATGAGAAAAAAGAAAAAGAAAAAACAAGAATTCCTTGATGCCCACATCACTCAGGAACACATAGATGAGTGAGCCTATGAAGAATATTAATTTCAAATATCTATTCCTTTGTATCAGATTTGAACAAGTCAAGTCCACACTATAGTCGACTCATTGTAGCCAGGTCTTCTTTGGAAAGACATATACATCATCTGTCCTTATCATCATCTCAAAGATTATAAAAATGTAAATACATGGACCAATATTTCAAACCCACTTTAAATGAACTTTGACACTTTGTGCACCATAAATTCTTTGACCAAACTATTTCCATTAGTGTTAGTAGCAGGATCTTCTAATTCAGACACACGGCTGGCCTATTTTGCATCATCAAAGTAATTTATTTCATAAATTTTAATTTGATCTTGTACAGGCAGTGGGGGTGGACCTGATGAAATTATGTTTCGAAGTGTTAATTTTCTTAAAAAATTTCTGACCTTTCCTAATTGCACCCGGTCCAAAGAAAATGTGCATAAACGTTAAATTCATAATAACTACCCATGCCTGATTACTCCTAATCGATCCGTATCCAAATTTGGTCCTAATTATTAGGATTGGGAGTCATTACTTTGAACGATAACACATATCCAAACAACCCTTACAAGGCTTGCACGTCGTTAGTTTGAAACAAAAGCTTAACAAGCCAACAAGGTCGTGATTTGGTCTGCCATGTGTAGAGCTTGTTGAGCCTAACGGAACAGACTTAACTGATTAGGAACATAAATTTAAGGTAACTCAAAACTAAGATTTAAGTTTCAGAAGATTGAACTACGTTAATCCTTACTACAACATATTATCAGCAATCACATACACCATTCCTTGCAGAACATATAACCTTTTTGACTACCAATTGTTCTAAGTTTTTTTTATTAAGGTCATTCGCATATAAAAAATTCTTTATAATGATTGGCAAACAATGTTTGATGAAGCTTGATTAGTTTTGTTAGTTTAATAACTTAAATCTATTTTTGATGTTAGTAAAGATGTGCGGAGAAAACCACTCAGGACTACCTAGTGGTAAAGGTCTTGTGACTAACATCACTAAAATGTGTGAGGTTTTATTTTGCATCATCAAAGTAATTTATTTTTGATGTTAGTTTTGTTAGGTTGAACTTTTGCTACGTGCAAGCAACCTTAAAGTGATCACGCCAACCTCCTGAAAAGGAGGGCTTTACCCGGTTTGGATCTATGCAACGGTGGGTTCGAACCCCATAAATTAGTCGGCCAAAAGGTCAGTTACCGAAAGAAAGAAAAAAAGACTTGCGGAGAAAATATTCGTGAAAGCACAAACACATTTAAAAATATTTACTGGCAGCCAAACCTTATATTATGTAAATGAAGATATACAGAAATAACATTATCAAAGATCAGATACATAATAACATAATTATAAAAAGATTATACACTCTAGAAACATTGTGAAAGATCACATACATATATTCGTTGACAAAAACTTATAACAAACTCCCAATTGCATAAATTGATTTACCTTGTTGTTAAACTCAGATAATAAAAAAAAGTTATGATAATAAAACTCATTCCTGCAAAAGTCCATTTATAATTTATAAGTGGCTACTTCAATCGTTGTCACTTGAACGGATGAGTGGAAATCACGTATCTTGGTTTGAGTATTAGAGTTTAGAAAAAGAATGAGGGGACACAACATTTCATAATTGATGAGTTTTTGTTGGAAAACAATTGAATAACATACCTGGTTCCAACATATATATATGAAATAGTTGAAAACCAACGGGTAGTGGGTTTGTTACTCACGTAAATGAGTGTGCTTACTTTTAGGTAGAGCGGTTGAGATTGCACGGCTGACATCGTTTCATTATGCGGCTATCTAAAATTTAACACAATCAAGATCGAAAGTTGGGCGCGTTTGGTTGAGAGAAATCCAAAGAATAGAAATGGAGTAGAGAATGTGAATGTAAAGAATTGGAAATGGTAGAGAATTACTAATCAACTCCACTGTTTGGTAAAATTGAGAATTTGACCAAGGAAATACAAGAAAAATAATCATCTTTGTTCCATATGAAACATCATAACTTTGTTCTGCGTTTACAACCAAATCCTTAAACTGGTACAAGGAGCCAATCAAGAATCCATAGAAAAATTTCATATGGAATATTAACAAAAAACTATGAAAAATGAAAAAGATGATGAAATAAAGTTGCTTACATGTTTTATCCTTCCTCAAAGCATTGTTGCTACTATTATAAAATAACTTTCAATACACAACTGAATCCAAGCATTTGGTACAAGAACTTATAAATTAAGTTTCATTAGCATATGCATACCTATTTACTTGAGATCTGTTGTAGAGTTTAAGTAGGCAAAATGATAAATAAATATGAAGATCGAAAGATTTAAACATTGATATCATCAGATAATTAAAAGGAAAATGCTTGAAAAAGATGATATTGGGGCTAGGGTTTTCTCACCAATTGGTTTGATATTGGTTAATTGGTGACTTGCACGTGTTTACTTAACATTTATACCTCCTTTTTTAAGTGGCCTATTTTTTTGAAAAAAAAAAAGAAACACGGAAATTAAAAGACCACCTCATTTCCATACAGAAAGGGTGGAATTTTTATCAACTAAAATAAAAACGATAAAAGCGAGGACTTTTGTATTTTGAAAAAAAAAATGTTTCCTCATTAGATATGATGCTTCTAAATATTATTATTAATTCTAAGTATTTTTTATTAAAAAGACTAAATATTTCTTTATTTGACATTTAATCTTAAATTTTCGTTTTTATTTTATTATTTCAAAAGATATATAAAATACACATGTAAAAGTATATGTGTTACAAATATAAAGAATATATATTAAAAAAAGAGCGGAAATTTAGTCGCACAAAACAACTAGGGGTTAAAACCAAACTTTTGCAAGAACAAAACCATCAAGAAATTCATTGTCGAACCTCATACCACCCAGTTTTGTTCTTTCAAACCTAAGCGACCCTTTAAAACAACTTGCAAATCCCTGAACCTCGACGTCTTCCACCACCAAAACAGTTAAAAACGAAAATTAGGGTTTGTTACATTAACTTACCCCCAATTCAATACTCACACAATCATTCAACCAACAAATAATAAAAAACCCTAATTTTCTCTATATATTCATTTCATCAATTGATCAACGTATTATCTTTATTCCGTTTTGATGCTTATAATGATTTATATTCTTTAGTTTAGATCCATACAATATTAATCCAAATAAATATTGCCTTTTTCAAGTTTATTGATCCGATTAGGTAATGAATCTATCAATTCAGCTAATCTTCGGGTTCTTTAGTAGTAATTTGCTTTGGGATAACAGTAATTGTCAAATATTTTTCTTTGTTACTTACATTGGGCAAAGGTAAAATTTGTAGTTTTATGGCCTTCTGATAAATTAGTACAAGGTTATGGCAAACAAAAAACTATTCAACCATCGTTTTAGCCCTCGAATTAAGTATCTAATAACAAGAATATGTTATACAATCAACTATCCCAGGTTAATCTTCTGTGAAACGTGTAATTTAATCGTCTGAATGTTATTTTGCTTTTCAGAGGCTAGGCTTCGCCTTGAAAACATTATGATAGCATTGAGCTGAGATTATTTAGCTCCTGGCAATATGTAATAAACGTAAGGTATAAATTTTTTTTCTCATTCTGTTTATTGAGGATAACAGTTGTTATTCCGTTTGCTGAGCTTTGTTCTAATGTTAAATCGTCCATGTGTAACAGCATCAGATTAGCTAAATAAATGTGGTGTGTTTTTTTAATGATATATGATATTTTTTACTAAGGGCAGAGACACACTTAAGAATAATGCAGAAGCTCAACAAAGGAGCTAATGCCGAAAAGAGAATAAGTAGAGGTGCTAAAAGAGTAGAAAGAGTCTGACATGATATGTAAGTTTTCATCTGCACGTTGATGCCAAGGGGCTTTGTCTGTGTGTTTTCTTCTCTTTCTCAAATCCATGTATATAGATTATTCTCAAATGAGTTATAATTCTTTACCCTTTGTAACAACTTTCGATGGAAACCTTTTCATCCTGATCTATAGGCTGTTGAGAGAGATTTCTATTATATTTTTTAAGGTATTTGATATGATGATAAAGGCAAATCAAGGTGTCTTACTAAGTTGAAACAGAAAATTTTCATCAGGTAAGTTGCTTAGTTTAGCAGGTTATTTACTTGGGTTATGTAGATTGGGGTAGTTGTAGTTGAGGTGTTTATTTGGTCGAGTCACGTTTTGCAATTTAAGAAATAAAATCACCCTCGAAATCTGTATGTATAAATCTTGTGGATGATGGAACGAATTCTAAGATTGGTGGTACAAACATACTGATTATCCCGACACCTCAAATATACATACTAAGTTTATCTAAGTGGTCATTATTTGGTACTTAATTGCTTTAAAGTTGATAAATGCAGTAATTCAGGAGTGTTTTGTGAAGAAAGCTAAAAGGCGCATAAATTAGAGCTAAAACAAAGACATTTGAGGATCTCTGAAAGTTCACCAATACGTCGTATCCAACTAAAGATATACTATGTATCACCGCCAAGACTTCACAAGAAAACGCGTTTGACTAATTCCTAATACGACGTATCCATGCTATCTACATACGCCGTATCCGTGAAGATAACTATTTGAAAATATAGTAAATTAAGTAAATTAGGAATGATATCAAAGATTTATTACGAATGTAGCGCACACTCTAAGGAATCCAGCCCAATACGCCGTATCGACCTATCTGGATACGGCGTATCGAGTATTTTTTAGCAACTTTAAATAGAAGACTCAAAAACGAGTTTTCAGTGTGCAATATCATATTCTTTATACCATATTCACTAAAGATGAATTTTAGAAGAGAAGATCGGCCATAAAGGTCAAGCATTGATCACGAATCCATAGAAGACATCATGTAATTTTTACTCTCTTAATCGTTCGATTTCAATTGTTTGATTACGCTTGTATAATTACAATGGTTGTGGGCTAATACCCTCGGGTATTAGCCATCTTAATAAAAGTTCAATGTTTGGTTTGTTTTAAAATCGATTTCTTAATTTATCGTTGATTGTTTAATTATGCGACCTATCATTCAACTGGGTCTAGTGTTACGGACCCAGTAATCTAGATACCGGGATAGCTTTCCATATCGTGTTTCATATGTCTGGACCAATAGGATCACAAATAACGTTCTGTCTTTGTCTTTTGATTATGAGCTTAGTTGGACCGGTAGGTGACCCGTTTATGTTTCAGCAATCATGCTCTTAATTTACTTATAAATATTGGAATAGTGGACTACCAGTATATAAAACACCGTCAAACAATAAGTGGGTAAAGTCCTGTTGGGCTAAGGTTTTAACAGGATCACCACTACTTTAATTCTCTAAGATAGATTATAATTAAACTAAAAGATGCTTTATACGGATGCGTTTAATTGTGTCAGGATTAATCGTGTCTAGGTCTTAGAATGATGTCCCACCTAAGTCTTACGAATGATATGCCGCTTCGAGATAAGTAAATCATTGCACTAAAACAAACAAACCAGCATTGAACCAGATTTAATATGGCTAATACAGTTTTCCATCATTTGGCTTGTACCGCTTTTCTATCTTCTAATCTTCATCTTTTGTGTTTATTGTATATTGAATTGGTATTTGTCATCACCAAACCTATGCCAGTCTCTCAGGCTGAAAAACCCCCTATTTCATTAGACAACGTACATAGAATAGGTTTAACCAGTAAATAGACTAATTAAAATACTGATAGAATATAGGATTGAATTTCCATTCTTAGTGTTCGACACCCTACTTACCATGAACTCCATCTTGACCGGGTACACTGCTCGTTAAAGTGTTGTTTTAGGTTTGTCGGCTAAATATAAATGTAAAACTTGATAATCAAATAATTGACCCTACATGACAGCACATCAAAAGGTTAGTAATGTGTAAGTATTAATGGGCTGACCTGTCCCAGAAAACGGGTACGGGTTGGCCTATTAAAGAAGAAAATGTCCTCGGCTTCGTTTTCTCACGCTCTTCCAATCTCGTGCTCGGTTTTGTCCATTATGGCTATATTTTTGTCCTTTTGTGAATATCCGTTACCTCCACAACACAGTTATTTTTAAATAGTATTCTGTTTTGACTGATCACCTGATACGCCGTATCCACCAGTTGGATACGACGTATCAAACCTTCTGATCAGGACAGCATATTGAGTTTTACTGTCTAAATGGCGTATTTGTTTCAAGACAATACGGCATATTCAGTAAGCTCAGTACGGCGTACTGGTATTCAACAGACCCATACTGTAACGCCCCGACCCAAAAGGGTAGAAGTATTACAAATATGGTGTGACATCAAAAGCATACACAATCATAACACAAGCATAAACAGCGTAAGTCTTAAATAAATAACCAAAGGATAATAAGTCAACACGACTTAAGGTACATAAGTTTTCAAAGGACAGACATATCCAAACGAAATAACCGAAATAACGAATGTCTTGAAAAGAACAATTCATATATCAAAACTAAGATCTCTAGGGTAAGTCCACACTCAGCACTCATAGCCTGAAAGCAACCCCAGCTCCTAGCTTAGATACCTGCCGCAGGAAAAGAAAGTGCGGCTGAGCTTACAAAGACCAGTGAACAAATATATATAATCAAATGCAAAAGATAACGGAAATCAAAGGATACGATACAAAGTACAAAGGATATCACAATACATGATCAACGGGATACAAATATAAGGTAAGATAAATCAGAAGTCAATTCATAGTGTAAGGTAAGATGAATCAAGAAATCAAATTAAGTCAATCACCAAGGCCCAAACAAATCATATCAGAGAAACCATGGAGTGCTAGGCCACCAAATGTGGAAAGACGTGGAATGCACCCAAAACTCAGTCACCAAATATCCAAATATCATAAGTCATAAGTCCATCGAATAACAAAACACATCTAGGATGCATCCATACGCCCCCTTAAACAAATAATAATCTCATAGTGCACATATAATATCCAATGGGGACGGTGTGAGAAAATCACACACCCACCACATGAGTCAATGCCAAAGTGCATCAAGGAACACGGCCATGTTACCTTCATGGCTAGGAAACAAATAGTGGCTTGGTTCTCAAACTGAAGGGTTCAAAGCAAAGTCATATCAAAGTTCAATTCAAAGGGATCATAGCAAATGTTCAATACCAAAGGTTCAAATATCAAAGGTAGCATAGCAGGGTTCAAATCGAACATAATAACAGATCATATAAGAGAGCCAAGATAAAAGGCTCAGAGCAAATGTAGCAAATCACATAAGTAATCAAAGTTAGAGAGGAATATGTCATGAGAAACCTTAACGATAAGGTCAGAATATCTGTACCTTATTCCGAAGCAAAGCAATAACCAAAGAAAACACCACAGGAATATCAAAATCACTCCCTCTTGACCGAACCTAAAGAAATGATGAATTCGAATTACAAACCATTCATTTAAGTTATACTTTCTATTTTTAGTAACTTTCCATTTTTAGCAACTTTCCATTTTTAGTAACTTTCCATTTTTAGTAAGTTTCCAAAATTAGTAATATTCATCATTTGAGATTCTATTAAGTATTTTGATTAGTTTAGGGACTTAATATGTCAACCTTACAAGTTTAGGGTTAAATATGACAACTTTCCATATTTTAGGGTTTAATATGCAAAATCAACAATCTTCAAGGTTAAAAGGGTAATTATCAAAGTTTCACATTTTATTCAGATTATACCTCCATTTCTGTATTTACAATCAAAAAAACCCTTAATTTTACATAATTTACATATTAAGTCCTTTTGGATTTATTAATTAATTAAACTTATCTTTAATATCCATAATTAGCAAAACAAGCCCCTATAGATCAAATATGACAAAATCATACATTTATACATAAATACTAACCACACCTTATACTTTGGTGATGGGGAAAGGTGTGGGGTGGGGTGAGGCAATTTCAGTCGGGGGGGGCCTCTATTGGGTTAATGTAGGATGTACGGGGTGGGCCTATTTAGCTTATTAGTGGGAGGGGGGGGGTGGGGTAAGGGTGTGAGGGGGAGGCGGGGCATGGGTGTAAATCCAAAATAATATCAATATGACATTTTATACCCCCCAACTTATTTTATACAGAATATATTAAATATAATAACATGTCTAAAACAGACCCCATAGTTTCAGAAATTACAAAACAAGTCCTTATACTTTTAAATAGCAAATCGGATAACAAATAAATCACTAAAACCCTAATTAAATTTTTCCCAATCACAAACACAATTATTACCCAATCATTAGCATTTATTGCACCTGGAAAAATTATCAAAACCCTAACCCTAATTTTATTTCTTTCCTTTTTCCTTTAATTCGTAATCGGCAAACAATGATAAATCCTCAATAATTATTCGAATCCTTCATAAATTTTTCCAACAATTTATCTGAGTTATATGTGATATAAGAAACCTTAGAAAGATATAAAATCAATTTTACAAATATTATTTGTGCCGATTTCATAATTAGCTAAAAATTAGGGTTTCGAACATGTTTTAATTTATAAAATCAAAATAACATGCATGATAATTTTTCTCATGCATAGAACGAATTAATATGATGAAAATTGAGATACAAAAATACCTTTGATGATTCTTGATGATTTAATGAATTATTGAACCCGATTGCTTAATTCGAACCCAAAACAAATACCACAATCGAACCAAGCACTTTACAATCTTCCCACTATTTTTCCCACAATCCTTGACCTTCAAAACACCCAAGAAAAATCGTGCTTGCCTTGGAAAACTTCTTATGTGCCGCCTCTTTATTTTTAGGGTTTTCGGGATTTTGTGTTTTAAGGAGTTATTAAAATGAAAATGTAAAAGAGATATACTTAGAGTTTTGGCCGAGTATAAGGGCTTTCAAATAGGATAAAATCAGATTTTATCATTTGCATAATTATTTTGTATTTATCCTATTTTATTTTATATTTAATTTGCATTATATAAATACATTATTATTAATATTTTCGGCAAACATATATATACATAATTATTAATTCTTTTTCTTACATAATATAAAGTATTTTATTCTTACATAAATTTTCATAATTGCCATATGTTGTATTTTCATAATTTCTATAATTAAAATGAATTTTATTTAAGCTTTTATGAAATTTTCTTGCATTAGGGGTATTTTGGTAATTTTACACTTGTTGAGATTTTTAGGTTTTACAACTTCTTCCCCTCTAAAAAAAAATTTCATCCTCGAAAATTGAAATGAACCGGAATGAAAACGAAATGAGAACGAAACGAAAACATACCGAACTAGACAAAGAAATGAGGATAACTAGCTCGCATAGACTCTTCGGTCTCCCGGTATAGCCTACGCTCTGGGTGATTCTTCCAAGAATCTTCACAAAAGGAATAACTTTGTTTCTCATGACTCTCTCTTGACGATCCAGAATGGATTCAGGTTCCTCGGACAAAGACATTCAGGCCTGAATCTGATCAAAAGGCAAAGATTGCGACCATGCAAATAGATGATAATGGTACGCCTCAAAAGAGATACATGAAAGATAGCGTGAACGTGCGATAGGAACTGTGAGGAAGCGCCAGACGATACGAAAACTTCTCCAATATCGTACCAAAATCCAAACGGACCAATATCGAGACTGAGCATCCCTTGATCCCAAAACGTTTAACTCCTCTGAATGGCGAAACTTTCAGAAATACAACGATCTCAACTTGAAACTCTAAGTCACGTCGATGCCTTAATCAACATATAAATAACTATTCTGTCCGATCTACCTCTTTCAATTACTCCTAAGAGCAACAGCCACTTTCTCATTAGTAATCTCGATGAGCTCCGGACCTTCAATCAAACGTTCACCTACTTCATCCCAGCAAATAGGTGCTCGACATTTTCTACCATACAAAAGCTCGAAAGGTGCTGCCTTGATGCTAGCATGCCAACTATTATTGTAGGCAAACTCCCACCAAGCACAAATAATCCATGCCCAACTACCTTTCCATTCCCAAAGCACACCCTCAACATATCTTCCAATGTCCTGAATGGCTCCTCTCTTGACTGACCATACGGTTTGAGGATGAAATGTTGTACTAACTTAAGACGAGGTCCCCAAGCTTTCTGTAATCCTTTCCAAAAATGAGACGTAAACTTCGGATCTCTGTCGGACACAATAGAAGTCGGTGTACCATGCAGTCTAACGATTTCCTGTCGAAAAATCTCCGCCAACTTACTAATACCATAGTTCTTCCGAATAGGTAAGAAATGAGCAGACTTGGTTAGCCGATCAACAACCACCCAAATCGCATCATGTCTTTTCTGAGTAGTAGGCAAACCAGTAACGAAATCCATGGAAATCTCACATCATCACTCATCTCCCAATTTCCACATAGGAACTCCAAAACGGCTGTAACAAACCACTTAGCCTACTGATGTTCAATTTGACCTGCGACAAGTCATACAATTTGGATAACAACCGTAGCCACATCTTTGTTTGCTTCATGCCATTCCACCAAAAGTACTGTTTCAAATCTCTGTACATTTTGGTTGAACCTGGATGAATAGTAAATGGAGAACTATGAGCTTCCGTCATAACCTTCTCGCGAAGTGCCTGATCATTAGGAACACATAGCCTATCTTCAAACCACACAACACCGTCATCATCAACACTGAACTCAGTATGTTTACCGTCTTCAACATTCTGCACAATAGCCCACAACTCACCGTCGTCCCTTTGAGCTTCTTTGATCTGTAGCATGAGGTTAGACTCTATCCTCATACTCGCCCAATAGCCACCAGAACCTCGTACACATAGCTCAACATCCAAACGCTCTAAATCATGAAGGATTATGGAATCAAAACAAGCTATCATCCCAGATTTTCGACTAAGTGCGTCGGCAACCACATTAGCCTTGCCCGGATGGTACTGGATGTTAGTGTCATAATCTTTCAGAAGTTCCAACCATCTTCTCTGTCTCATGTTAAGTTCTCGCTGAGTAAAAATATATTTGAGACTCTTATGATCTGTAAATATATCACAAGCTTCACCATACAGATAGTGTCTCCAGATCTTCAATGCAAAAACCACGGCAGCTAACTCAAGATCATGGGTTGGATAATTTACTTCATAAGGCTTCAGCTGCCTTGAAGCGTAGGCGATCACCTTCCCATGTTGCATCAAAACACAACCCAAACCTTTCTTCGATGCATCACTGTATATCTGAAAACCACCGGAACCTGATGGAAGAGTCAATATCGGAGCAGACACCAATCTCCGTTTCAATTCCTCAAAACTCTCCTGACGCTCATCCGTCCACACAAACTTCTCACCCTTTCTCATCAGCTGGGTAAGAGGTAAAGCTAATCGGGAGAAACCCTCAACAAAACGTCGGTAATAGCCAGCAAGCCCCAGAAAACTTCTCACCTCCGTCACCGTAGTAGGTCTCGGCCATTTGGTGATAGCTTCAACCTTTGATGGATCCATAATGATGCCGTCTGCAGATACAATATGACCAAGGAACGCGACTTGCTGTAACCAGAACTCGCACTTCGAAAATTTCGCATACAACTTCTTCTGTCTAAGAATCTCCAACACAATCCGTAGATGTTGCTCATGCTCTTCTTCAGACTTAGAGTAAACGAGGATGTCATCGATGAAAACAATAACGAACTTATCAAGGTACTCGTGGAAGATACGGTTCATCAAATCCATAAACACAGCCGGAGCATTAGTCAGACCGAAGGGCATAACCAAGAATTCGTAGTGGCCATAACGCGTACGAAAAGCAGTCTTAGAAATATCCTGCTCTCTCACACGAAGCTGATGATAACCAGATCGCAGATCAATCTTAGAAAAATATTTAGCCCCTTGCAATTGGTCAAACAAATCGTCGATTCGCGGAAGAGGATAGCGGTTACGAATTGTAATACGGTTGAGTTCGCGGTAATCAATACACAAACGCATGCTCCCATCCTTCTTCTTAACAAATAAGACCGGTGCACCCCACGGTGAAACACTGGGTCTAATAAAGCCATTCTCCAACATCTCCTGTAACTGTTCTTTTAATTCCTTCAATTCAACAGGTGCCATACGATACGGAGCCTTTGAGATAGGTTCAGCA
Source organism: Tanacetum coccineum (assembly GCA_026074375.1). Taxonomy (NCBI): domain Eukaryota; kingdom Viridiplantae; phylum Streptophyta; class Magnoliopsida; order Asterales; family Asteraceae; genus Tanacetum; species Tanacetum coccineum. The sequence continues at coordinate 16,440 of BQNB010013016.1, read as the reverse complement.
CCGGGAATTAACTCAATGCCAAATTCAATCTCTCTAGCCGGAGGAAGTCCAGGAAGTTCATCGGGAAAAACATCAGCAAATTCACGAACAACAGAAAGATTTTCAATATTAGGACTCTCCAAAGATGTGTCCATAACAGAAGCCAGAAAACCTTGGCACCCATGAGAAATCAAGGTACGTGCCTTCATAGCAGAGATGAGCTTAACGGACTTAAGCGGTGAGGAACCATGATAAACAAATTCAGGTTGGCGAACGTTACCAAAGATCACAGTCCTAGCATAGCAGTCAATGGTAGCTCGATGAGAAGCCAACCAATCCATGCCAAGAATCACATCAAAGTCGAACATATGGATAGGAAGCAAATTCGCAGGACGAATACGATCATCAAAACGTATAGGGCAGTTAACATATTCATGGCCTCGAAGTTAGGAACATCGTCATCCGAGTTTCTACGGGTAGTCACCATCTGAACGATCGAGAAAACGATTAGCAAACGAAAACAAGATAGGTTACGGAAGAGAGTTACGCAGAAGGAACCTAATGTCTACCCAATCCTCACAGGTCATAGCCTAAGCTCTAAGGTCATAAGACCTCGTCATGATTAACCTGGCAGCTCTGATACCATAAATTGTAACGCCCCGACCCAGAAGGGTAGAAGTATTACAAATATGGTGTGACATCAAAAGCATACACAATCATAACACAGCAGGAAGTCTTAAATAATTAACCAAAGGAAAATATGTCAACATGACTTAAGGACATAAGTTACTCAAATGATAAACATTATCCAAACAAATAAAATGTCTTGAAGGAAACAATTCATATATCAAACTAAGATTCTCTAGGGTAGTCACACTCTGCATCAAACCCAAAAGCTAACCCCAGTTCCTAGCTAAGATACCTGCCGCAGAAAAGAAAGTGCGGTGAGCTTTCAAAGCCTAGTGAACAGATATATATAAATCGAATGCAAAAAGATAACAGAAATCAAAGGATATGATACAAAGGTACAAAAGGTATCACCAAGACATGACAAAGGGATACAAACATAGATAAGACAAATCAGAATATCAAATCATAGGGTAAGGTAAGATGAATCAGAAAATCAAATTTGTTAAGTTCAATCACCAAGCCAAAAACTCTATATCAATGTGTCCATGGAGTAGCGAGTCCCAATGTGAATGACGTGGATTGCACCCAAACAGCAGTCACCAAATATCCAAGTATCTTAAGGTCATAATCCATACGAAGCTACAAAACAAATCTAGGTGCATCCATAGCCCCATAAACAATAATGTCTTCTAATGGATATAATATCAATTGGGGGACGGTGTGAGAAATCATCACCCACACGTGAGTCATGCCAATGTGCATTCAATGACACGGCCATGTTACCTCATGGTAGGAAACAATAGGGCTTGGTTCTCAAATGGAGGGTTCAAAGCAAAGTCATATCAAAGTTCATTTCAAAGGGATCATAGCAAAGGTTCGATATCAAATGTTCAATATCAATGGGATAATAGCAAAAGGTTCAATAGGGAAATAATTACAGATCATTTAGATAGTAAAATATAGGCTCGGTGCAAATGTGCAAACATATAAGTAATCAAAGATAGAAGGAGGAATATTGTCTGAGTAACCTTAACGAAAAGGTCAGAAAATCTGTCGAATAACGAAACAAAACGAAGTAATCTTAATCGTAGTAATAGTAATTTCGAGCAGGTGTCATTAAGTATATCGCGTACAATTAACGAGAAACGTACAGAGTAATGCATAAATTATAATAATGGTGAGAGGTGTAGGTATTAAGAATATCCGTACCAATAACGGAACGAACGAAGCAATGCATAAATTATAATAATGGTGAGAGGTGTAGGTATTAAGAATATCTGTACCTTATTCCGAAGCAAAACAAAATCAAAGAAACACCACAGGAATATCAATTTATCTCCCTTGACGAACCTAAAGAAATGATAAATTCGAATTACAAACCATCATTTAGTTGTACTTTCTATTTTTTGAAACTTTCATTTTTTGTAACTTTCCATTTTTAGTAACTTTCCATTTTGTAACTTTCCCATAATTAGTAAATTTCATTTTTAGTAACTTTCCATAATTAGTAACTTTCCATTTTTAGTAACTTTCTATTTTTAGTAACTTTCCAAAATTAGTAACTTTCCAAAATTAGTAATATTCATCATTTGAGATTCTATTAAGTAAGGGACTTAATATGCCAACCTTATAAGTTTAGGGTTAAATATGACAACTTTTCCATATTTTGGGGTTTATATGCAAATCAAAATCTTCAAGGTTAAAGTTTTAATATCAAAAGTTTCACATTATATTCAGATTATAACTTCCATTTTCTGTATTTTACAAGTCAAACCCTTAATTTTACATTATTTTCATTTTAGGACTTTTGGTTTTTTAATTACTTAAAACAATATCTTTAATTATCCATATTACATATACAAGCCCTTATAGATTCCAAATATGAAAAATCATACATTTATTCATTTAATATCTAACCAAACCTATATACTTTTCATATATTTACCAATTTTAGTCCCTCTTTTCTTAATAATTACTTTCTAATTATTTAATATATGTTATTAAACATTTAAAATCCATAAATAATATTCAATATGACATTTTATTACCCCCAAATTATTTTATACAGATATATACTAATATATAATGGACATGTCTTAAACAGACCCCATAGTTTCAGAAATTACAAAACAAGTCCTTATACTTTTTATATCACAATATGGCTTAACAATTAAATCCCACAAAAACCCTAGTTTAATTTTCCAAAACCTCATTCACAATTATTTCCAACTCATTAGCATTTATTTCACCTGGAAAATAACCCAAAACCCTAACCCTAATTCATTTTAAACTTTTTCTTTCTCTTTTTTTCCCTTATTTTCGAATTCTGGCAAACTCACTTAATATCCCCATAATTATTCGAATCACCTCTAAATTTTTCCAACAATTTTTCTGAGTCATATATGATATAAAAAACCCTATAAATATATAAAATCAATTTTATAAGTCTTATTTATGCCGATTTCATAATTAGCTAAAAATTAGGGTTTCGAACATGTTTTAATTTATAAAATCAAAATAACATACATGATAATTTTTCTCATGCATAGAACGAATTAATATGATGAAAAATGAGTTACAAAAATACCTTTGATGATCCTTAGTGATTTTATGAATTTATGCTATTCGGTTGGTTTATTCGAACAAAAACGATACCACGATCGAACCAAGCTTTAAACAATCTTCCCACTATTTTTCCCACAATCCTTGACATTCACAACACCCTAGAAAAATCGTGCTTGCCCTGGAAAAATATTTTGTGCCGCCATTTTGATTTTAGGGTTTTTGGTTGTTTTTCATTTTAGGATTTAACAAATAAAATCATAAATAGGATAATGGGATATTAGGCCGATATTTTGGGCTTTCATATAGATTTAATCAGATTTCTCATCATTTGCATTATTATTTTTTATTTTTCCTATTTTTATTTTATAATTAATTGTAATGCTGAATTAATTAAAAATTTATATATTTGGATATTTATTATTATTTTTAAATTTTAATTATTTTTTTTATTGTATACCATAAAGTATTTCAACCTTACAAAAAATTTTACATATATTTTTTTCATAATTGCTAGTATATTGTTTTTTCATTAATTTCTATAATTAAAATGAAATTTTTTTAAGCTTTTATAGATTTTCTTGAATTAGGGGTATTTTGGTAATTTTACACTTGCTGAGATTTTTAGGTTTTACATCAAATTTTCACAAGATTATCATTAATATAGAAACATTTTGTTAAAAGGATAAATTCACTCAATAAATTTAATCATCTCTATAAAAAAAATTAATATCTTCTATCAAGGAATCCTCATCTTTTATCTTTTCTTAAAATTTTAATATCAACAAGAACTCAAACTTTTTAGACCTACTGCATATTTATATTGTCTCAGTATGTTTAGTGTCATAAGCCAAACATCAAAATATCTCAAATGTTTGAGAGGGGGACGTTTATTATAAACTTGGTATATAGAGACTTTCATTCAGACAAAGTAGGCAATTTGTTTAATCTAACCGTTAGCAGTTAGAATGCATTCAGTCCACATGTATAAAGGAATCCCTCCCTAAAAAAGAAGGGATCTAGCAACATTAAGAAGATGCCTATGCTTCCTTTGCAACAATTCCACTTTGTTGAGGGGTATAACTACAAGAGGTTTGATGCATAATACCATTTGACTTACAAAAAGCATTAAATTGTTGATTAACAAATTTAGTTCCATTATCACTCCTAAAGACCTTAATATCTTTTTTAAACTGGTTTATTTATGAATTTATGAAATACCATAACATTTTCGAAGACTTTAGTTTTAGATTTAAGAAGATATATCTAAACTGCTCTTGAAAAATCATCAACAATAGTTAAAAAATATCTAAACACATCCCAGCTAGTGACCTTATAAGGTTCTCACAAATCAAGATGAATAGGGAAAAGCTCTCTAGTTTGTTTAGCCCTTTTACAAACATCACAAACCAGATCAGAGTCTTTGAGGTTTTAAAACATTCAGAACTTGGTCAGCAGGGTGACCAAGTCTGCAATGTCATGTTTGTTTAGACAAAAAACAAACATTATCAATTTTAGAATTCTCAGATTCTATACCTTGATTTTCATCAAAGTAGTACAATCCACCAATCTGTTTATGAGTCCCTAGAACTTTCCCTACCCTCAAATCCTGATCTAACACATAGTGTTAATTTTCATCAAATGTTTATATTTATACAACAATTCAATTTACTATTTCTTAGCAACTTTTGACCTGTCAAGATTGCACGGAATTTTGGGACCACTAAAAATTCCTATTAAAGTCAGTACTCAGTTAATAGAATTTTCCTATTTTTGTCTTTAAAGCCTCAGTCTCATGGGGTGTGAGATACCTTAATTCTTAAGCTGAGATTATTATCAATGATAATTAACAACGATATATGATGAGGTGTCATTTTATATATTTTTTGGGGGTCATTTAACCCATTAAATCATGCAAATATGCCCAAAATACATGCTTAATCGTTTTCTTTTGTGTTTTTAGCATTTGGGATACTTTTGGAGGAAATACACGTGATTTGGGCTCATTTGGAGAAGAAACGGACAAGATTACAACTCTACACCAAAGTCGATGACAAAAATGCGTACAGTAGCTGGAGACGGCGTCACAATTATTGGTGACGCCATCAGAACATCAAAGCGACGGCGTTAAGAATTTTGTGATGGCGTTAGATCTTAACCGACTTAAAGGAGCCCTAAAAGATTATGTGAAGCGACGGCGTCCTGGATTTTACGCGAGCCGTCAGCGGCCTATTTTTATATATACAAACTCGTTTTTAGGGTTTTAAGTGTGAAACTTTTGGGAGACAAACTTTACAGTTAGGGTTCGAGTTGTAGCAGCCTTTAGGTCGTTTTTAGGGTTCTCAAAACCCTTTGTAACCTCCTCATACTCATGTTTTAATCAGTGAAGTCCTCTATCTTTTATTCATTCAATATGTCTATGTGTTGTTTGATTAATTATTGTTCTTTGCTTCTCTTTAAACTTGATAGGCTAGATCTATTAGTATTTACTTATGATTGCATGAAAGTTAGTTTGTAGATCCTTTTTATATTGCTTCTTGTGATGGATGTGCGCGTTAGGCTTTAGAAAGCTGGCTATAAAATATTACATTATCATAGATGTCTAGGGAAATGCGATTGTGTAGAAAGGATTCCATCGGTAACAGTCTTCATACTACCTTACCCATCTATGGTTGATCACCTCTTAATATTTTAATGCATGTAATGTACTTTTAGGGGCCTTTTAATAGTCTTCATACTACCTTACTTGTGCGTTGCCTTAACGGAATATTACATAGACAGCAGGTTCATGTAACTCGTTCATGACTTAAGAAATATTTACACAGATCATCACAAATGTGAGAAAGCTATAGGATTAGAAGAAGCATAATAAGAGTATGCATGATTATAGTAAAATATGTTATTTACCATACGAGTTTTCAACCCAAAGTAGTTAGTTTATATAAGTTTATTTTAATACCAAACCACCTCTTAAAACCCGAGATTTACTGCTTTCATAAAATATAAAAACACAAAAATAATCTTCTCTCAACCTCTTAGATCTGAGTTACGTTTAGTTTGAGCCTTCCCAACCTATTCCCCTAGAGAACGATAACACCCCGAGTCTTACATATACTACACTACAACGGTTAGGTACACTGCCTAGGAGTTGTAAAACCTGGTGTGTTATATCGACCAGCATCAGTTTTTGGCGTTGTTGAAGGCGGAATTGTATATGGTTTCAATTTTATTTATCTTAGGTCTACTCACAAGATTCCTATCAAGTGAGATTTTTATTTTCTTTTTAATTAGCTTTCTTGTAGTCTATTTTTTCTTTGTTCCCTTTGTTCGTAAAAACCCTCTTGTTTATATTGTAAATAAAGTTGTAATTTAATATGTATGGTTATAGTTATTTTGATTTAGCTTAATTCTGTTTGTTAGCTAAAACCTTAAGATTCCAACAATTAACCTCCTTTGAGAATGTATCAACGTTGGAAGAATGCTATCTATGAAGATGCCCTTAGAAAAAGTGACCAAATGTACCAAACATTTGAGAAGAGCTCCTTAGCAATGACCAATAAGTTGGATGTATTAATAGAATTACCTAAGTCGCGGCCTAAGAAAACATATGAGGAGGATTTAGAATGTGAGATGTTTATGGTTAAGAAGCCTAGGTGCATGTCATGGTTAGGTTTTATCGATGCATATGATGAGCCTATAGGTAATCTAGATAAGATGAAGGAGTAGGTTGGAAATTACGAGCCACAAGTACCCATAAGTTCTCTCATAATTTTAGGATCATAACACATCGCCCCGTGACTTACCAAAAGATGTAGAATGAAGAATTTAGGGAAACCCCCTTATGGAGGAAGAACCTTTTAGCCAAACAACTTGAGGATGCAGTTTTGATCTTTTCTTACGATTATAACCTTTCTCTTAGTTCTAGGGAAGTTCCTAGTATTGATAAACCAGAGCCTCAACCTTTACCTAGTTTTTCACCTTTAGATGTAAATCTAGGAGAAAAAAGAGGAACCGACCCACCTATAAAACCACATAGTCCGGATAGTTTTAGGATGAAGGCAGTAGATCATTTGACCATTCATACACCGCCTTAACCTCACGTGGTGTCTTTCCATCCTAAGGGTATGTATTACAATTATCACCCGTGTTTAGATGACCCCAAGAAACATTATAGATTTAAGACATGTTTACTAGGATCTCTAGCTAAGAGTTTTTCAAATTCTGATGTGATAGAAGATGATTTCTTAGGAGAAGGACTTAGTTTACCATTAGCCAAAGAATTATAAAAGGGCAGGATTAAAGAAACACGCCATTTAGAGCATATAATTCAACAACTACTTTTTCAACGTAAGGCTCTTTCTTACCACAATGGTGTGTACCAATACTATCACCCGTACTTGACCTTAAGTGGTTTGTATATATAATCTCAGTCCACCCCCCCCCACCCCACCATCCCCCCACCTCGCCCACCCCCTATGAACTGTTAAATAAGGGTAGAGTCATGCTTGTGACTCGAACAAAAACAAGCGCTTCTCGAGAGGCAACCCAGGCATATCTCATTTATTTGGTCTTTTATGCATTTTAGGATTGTCATGTGTTTTATTCTTTATTGTTTTTTTTTATTATGTTTGAATTACTTGTGATCATGCTTTTTTTGTCTTTAACTTCGTCTTAATTACAATCAAAGGTAGTTTTGCTCAAATAAAGTGTTGGGGAAATATCGGTTTTATAGAACCATTTCAAAAAATATAAATTTATATAGTTGAGTTTAATTCGCGTTGGTGTGTCTTTGTGTTCATGTTTCGAGTCATATGTTTGTGCTAATTAAGCTTGTGGTTTATGCAGTATTTTTCCAGGAAAGAACTAATAGGATTTGCGTGCAGAAAATTTTTCAAGAAACAAAATTTTTTTGTTTACAGACGCTGGAGACGGCGTTAGGATTTTTCCCCACGGCGTCGCCAACCAAGGTATAGTAAACTTAGTATTCTTTTTAATTTTTGAAAATTAATTTTGTTTAATTTTTAGAATTTGTAATTTTCCTAAAACGTGCAGAAAACAACGATTTCATCTAGCACATTCATATCTTTATTGCTTTTGTAGTGTTAAAACCCTAATCATATCATTGTATATTATTATACCACCGATTTTACGCTAGGTATAGTTGTTTCTTTTCTTTGATTTGCAGGTTATATTTGATTAGAAGAAGCTTTGGAGTTCTTAGGAGTTTCATATGGATGACGATTTAGCCAGCTTATCATTTGTTTCTTCTCTATTATTAAGCAAAACAATGGGAGTACTAGTTTCTTTTCCCTTTTTCTTTTCCCTTTATTCGTTTATTTAGGTATTTTTTTAGTACATTGGGGACAATGTTCAATTTAAGTGTAGGGGGAAATAAGCCTTAGAAAATATTTTTTTCATTTGTCTTTGCTTTGTCCTTAAAATGATGAGTAATATACTGAAACGTAGCGTAGACGGTAATTCCGATCCAAATTTAAATTTTTTTTATGGCACTACTAATGAAAACTTAAGTATTATTAGCGTCTCATGGATAGAAATTATATAACTAGCACAAAAACCCTACCACTCTAAAGAATTTCACCCAAAAAATGTGAGGTTCGCCCCTTGGGATCTTAGGAATTTCAGGTATCATATTTGATACCTATAGATACTTTTACCTTTTAGGCTTGCTCGAGTTAAGGAATGAGCAATCATGTATGTCGCGTTCATGGATTTGATCGTGCATATGTGGTTTTGTCATTTTTTCTAGAGCATCGGTATCGATTAAAACTATAAGAGAGTGTATCGGTGTAATTTAAATTCTAGAACTTGCTTTAGTGATGCATCCCGAGACTGTTTAGTGAGATCACATTTTGTGTTTAGGATTGCTAATGATAAGAGGCACTAGGATAAACCATATTTTTAAACATGTATTTGTTATTGTGGTCTCCCCGATCATATAACTATCCCACACCCTTGCTTCGCACTCATTTTTAGTGCAAGATACCCCTAGTACACCCCTCTGAGCCTATCATTTTTGCGGTCTCGTAATTTTTTGGCGGATTCTAGATTATTAATAAAGAGCATTGTTTACACCCTTACCAAATTGTTACACCCAAATAGCCTTGCATTTCCTTGGGTATGTACTGTTTTTAGGTACATCTATTGTATATCAGTTATTTTTGATTGAGTACATGGTTGCTAAGTCGAGTCTTTTTATCATTGTATATAATTTTGGGACGATTGAGATTCATGGTAGTTTTTAATTTATGGAGAAAAGGGTAATAAAGTCAATTTATTACCCCCATACGTGCTTAATACACTCCATGTTTGTTAATCCTTCTAATTCGGATCATTAGTTAGTTTATGTATTGAGTATCAAAAACTCAAGTGTATGGGTGCAATTATAAATCCCAAGTCATGTACCATTATGTTTCAGCAGATGGCAGGGCAAAAGTGTATGAAAAAAATATGAAAAAAAGTGAAAAGAAAAAGAAAAAAAATATAGAAAAAAATGTACGGACTGTCATCTTGTTTGTGTTTATGTTTATGTCAAGAAAGAGTCAGAAAAGAAAAAGAAAGAGTTTGATATAGAGTTTGTATATCTTTGTCCTAGAGTGGTCGTGTATTGGTTGCAAGGACTTTACATGTTTTCCATGTTATTTAATTTATCACCACCACCCCAAATCCACCCAAATATATCCCATCCATTTTCGTTTTAGTTTAACTTACACCCATACATCACAACCCTTTAAACACCTCTTTGATAGTAATTCCTAAGTGCTTACGCCATAGCGGTGGAGGTTTGATCCTTTATCAAGCTTATGGTAATTTATACGCTGTGACAAGTAATGAGTGTTAATTTTTAGTTTCTCATATTGTTATATATCATTATACATCCGAGAGAAAGAGAGAATCCAAACACTTATTGTGAGGTGCTAGTGTATAATTTCCTTGCTTTTAATTACGGGGTCTAATTGGTTGTGACATAAATTATCTTTGAAAAGTAAGTTAAATGCCCCCGATGTTGCTATTGTCTAGGTAGAAAAGCCTATTTGCTTGAGGACAAGCATATCTCAAGTGTAGGGGTATTTGATGAGGTGTCATTTTATACACTTTTTGGGGGTCATTTAACCCCCTAAATCATGCAAATATGCCTAAAATACGTGGTTAATCATTTGTTTTTTTGCTTTTAGCATTTGGGAAGCTTTTGGAGGAAATACACGTGACTTGGGCTCATTTGGAGAAGAAACAGACAAGATTACAACTCTACACCAAAGTCGATGAAGAAAATACACACAGTGGCTGGAGACGGCGTCACAATTTTCGGTGATGCCTCAGAACATCAATCGACGCGTCAAGACTTTTGTGACGTGTCAGTTCTTAACCGACTTAAAGAAGCCTAATGACTCTATGAAGTGACGGCATCAGGATTATAACGCGACGCCGTCGCGGCCTATTTTCTATATATACAAACTCGTTTTTAGGGTTTTAAGTGTGAAACTTTTAGGAGACGAACTTTATAGTTAGGGTTCGAGTTGTAGCAGCTTTTAGGTCGTTTTAGGGTTCTCAAAACCCTTTGTAACCTCCTATTACTCATGTTTTAATCAAGTGAAGTCCTCTATCTTTTATTCATTCAATATGTCTATGTGTTGTTTGTTATGTATTGTTCTTCGCTTCTCTTTAACATGATAGGCTCGATCCTTTTGTATTTTACTTTTTATGGATTGCATGGAAAGTTAGTTTTTAATACTTTTTTATATTGCTTCTTGTGATGGATGTGCGCATTAGGCTTTAGAAAAGTGGCTATAAAATATTACATTAGCATAGACGTCTAGGGAAACACGATTGTGTAGAAAGGATTTCATCGGTAACAGTCTTCATACTACCCTATCCATCTATGGTTGATCACTTCTTAAATATTTTAATTCATGTAATGTACTCTTAGGGGCCATGTAATAGTCTTCATACTACCTTACTTGTGTGTTGCCTTAACGAAATATTACATAGACGGCGGGTTCGTGTAATTCGTTCATGACTTAAGAAATATTTACAAAGATCATCACAAGTGTGTCAATGCATAGATTTAAAGAAGCTACTAAAGGTGTTATGCATGATTAAGTAAATTAAGTGTGTTTACCATACTAGTTTTCACCATAGAAGTTTAGTTTAATATTGTTTAAAGTTAGTTTAACCAAAAACTACCTCTTTAAAACTGAGATTTTAATGTTTCATTAAATTTATAAAAACACAAAAATACTCTTCTCTTAACCCCTTAGATCTTTGTTTGGTTTAGTTCGAGCCTTCAATGATATTCCCTAGGAAATGATAACAAACCCCCCGAGTCTTGCTATACTACACTACAACATCTAAATCGATTAGGTACTCTGCATTGGGAGTTGTTAAGTACCACTGGTGTGTTTACAATGACAGCATCAAAATTTAACAGTGATTAGTCATATGTTGACTAACCCCTGAATCAGTGATAACACCTTTGGACATAAGATTTGAATGCATCAAGCAATTATAACAAAAGAACCTATCAAAGTTTTGATTAAAGTTTTTGCTAGAATTCATAAAAGTACTTTCCATATTGGCATGTACACCTTTTCCATTGATTGAATTATCTTTAATCAGAAAATATATAAGTGTAGCCATTTGTACATAAAATGCATAGAAGATTTGGGTCCAACTGATTTATTGTTTGGAAACATTTTTCCTTTAAAATTTTACTCAACCTTCTTTTTACCAAAATCAACAGGGTATCTAATTATCATAAAACATCTATCAATGGTATGACCATTGAAACCACAGTTCTCACATACTAAGGTAGGACCCCCAACATTCCTCCTTATCCTATTATCTTTAGGTCTAGCATATTAGATGGTCTAGGAACACTAGCAGAGGTTTGAGGCCTTTTAAAGTTTCCTCTATTAGAGACATTAAAAGCAAAATGCCGAAGTCGAGACCTCTGTGATGGTACCAAAATTACTACATAGAAAGTGATTATATTTGTGTCACTCCCTCACTCGAAATAGTAGCATAAGCAATTTTGACATCAGGCAAAGGTTCTCTAGATGAATAGAATTTCTAATTTGCTTATATGAATCAGTAATCCATCTAAAGAACTTTTACATTAATTCATTATTTGGTTTTGCTTTTTTAATATTTCTCATACAGCATGACATGGTTACATAAGGTAAATTGTACCAAGGCATCAAATTGTTTCCATAATGCATTCAGTTTATGATAGTAATCAACAATAGATGACCCATTTTGACTTAGAGTGATTATTTTATGATGCAATTTAAAAAGTCATAGACCCATCAACCTTATCACATGTTTCTTTTAATTCTTTCTAAATATGTGAAGCTCTTTTTGAAAACATGTGTCCAAGATATAATTTCTCATAAATAAATTTAATATCCAACCGAAAACAATTGCATTAACCTTGCCCCGTTGTCTGCCTAAGACCTCATCAGTATTAAACCTTCTACATGTTGTATTAATAAAACCAATTTTATTTTTACCCTCTAAAGCAAGAAGCATAGCACAAGACCATACTTGATAACTGTTAGTTCCTTCTAGTTTTATAGATACAATAGTCAATGCAGCGCAATCATTAGGGTGCAGATGTAATGGGTGACTAACATCCAGTTTACTAATCAATCAAGAATAAGGGTACGTTTGTTACGAGGGTTTGAGATTTAGGTTAGAGTATATTAGTTAAAAAACAAGTTTGGTTGAAGGGAGTGGGTTTTGGTTTTGACTGTAAGTCCTAAATATTCCTCTTCTTCAAATCCGGGTAGAAATGCCAGGATTTGCTTACTTTCTTCTATAATGTGGGTCTCCTTTTTCTGTCAGCCACAAATTCATCTATATATGATTAACGAATTTTAATTGGCCATTGCAATATTAAACCCTTCAAATAAAGTTTTAAAATAAATATTATTATATTAATTATATATTTTATCTTTCCTACTTTTTACTAAAACTTACACTAAATCTAAAATAAAATCCAAATCATAATCCTAAACTCATCTACAAACCAAACAGGCCTTAAGTCAAGAAGTTCTCAAGCTTTTTTGCCACTAAAGTGGTAGGTCAAAGGGGAGAATGACTTATTCAAAAAAAACAATGAACATTCTCAACACCACAAGCAACAATTAAATTCCCAATCAACCATAAACTTCATAATAGTGGCTCTACATATCCTTTAACAATCTATAGCAAAAAAATAATAAAAAATAAAAGAGAAGGCGTGAGAGGTGTTACAGTGTACACAAAACAACAAAATACCAGCGGAAGATTTCTTATTACCCTTTGATTCGCTTAGTTAAAGTAATAACAAGACCCAGAATCTTTAATTCTACAATCAACACTAGAAACCTTAATTTCAAGAATTAGGTGTTTTATCCCAAACTTTTCAAGAACCAAGCAGATAGCCAAAAATATCAATCAACAATAGTGATTACAAGGAGCCTTAAAGATCAAAACCCCAAATTTTTTCAAACCTTAATTTTTTTAGAAAAATTGGGCGTTTTCTCAAAAACTTTCAATTAAAGCAAAACAATACCAGATCTATCAATTAACAACATTTAATTGACTAAAACACGTTTTTCAAACAAAAGCCCTAAATTTTTGGAAACCCTAATTTTATAAAATCGATCCAGAGCAAGAAGGAAAACATGGCTTTGATTACATGAAACAAATATTTGAAAAATAATAGTAACTAGGAATCTTGAATATCAATTCAGATCAACACAAACTCTTTAACAAGATCACAAGAGGATTTAATGAGCTTAACAGAAAACAAACTCACATATCCACCTAACTATTCCGCTGTGGATCTGTTATCTATTTGGTTAATAGTTTTATTAAAACAAGAATGAATGATCGAATAAAGAGATCGATACAAATTTTGTAGAGAGAAGCGGGAGCACAAGTTTTAGAGAAAGAGAGAGATAAGATTAGGTTTATTGTTGGAATCTCGAGTTACTCACTGGCTTGGTGCTAATTTACTACTACGGTCAGAGTTGTGTAGCTGCTAAAGATTCAATGAAAACAGACTAATGTAGTTCGTATTGTTAGTTATATAATTAAAACTGCTCGGTACTTTATTAGTACTGCCAGTATAGTTAGTACTGTTAGTCTTATATAGTTAGTACTGCTATTATGATATGTATGAGTTAATATTAGGATAGTTAAGGCATTATCATTGTACGCAGTTTTGTAAAGCCTAATTGGTTTCCTTAGTGTATAATGGAACCCTACGGCATTGTTATGAAAGACACGTCACATCATATCAGTCTTTCATAGTATTCATAGCATCAAGGTTGTAAACCCTAACACTGTCAAAGAGTGTTCGTATTAATATATTGAAGCTTATTGTTTTGGTTGTAATTTTGTTTGTCATACACACATTACTATTATTCTTCTTAGTGGTATAAACTAGATTCCGCATAGTTTATATCATACTCTCAAAGTTTCAATCTTAGTACCTTTGGATTTATCCAAGGATACTAAACCTTACATCAAGCTAAGGAGTTTAAGATCTGTTCATTGGGATCAACAAGTGGTATCAGAGCTTGTTGTGAAGCTTTGAATAAGAAGAAACAAACAATATATACTAGATCTATTTCTCAGTGATAAGATGGAGGCAGGAACTACTTCTACAACTCTGACTGCAAGACTTCCTATCCTCAACCCAGGGGAATATGATCTCTGGTTAATAAGGATAGAACAATACTTTCTCATGACTGATTACTCCCTCTAGGAAGTAATTCTGAATGGTAACAAAGTGCTGAAGAGAACTGTTGGAGAAACTGAGCAGGAATATGAACCTACTACTGTAGAAGAAAAGCAGGACAGAAGGAATGAGATGAAAGCTAGAGGAACTCTGTTGATGGCACTCCCAAATAAGGATCAACTAAAGTTCCATTCATATAAAGATGCAAAATTGCTCATGGAAGCCATTGAGAAGAGATGGTGGATGAACAAGGAATCCAAGATTGTTCAGAGAACTCTACTCAAGCAAACAATTTAAAGAACTTTGCAGGATCAAGTTAAGAAACTTTGGATCAAACTTTTGATATGTGCAAAATCTTTTTTAGTCAGTTTGAGATCCAAGTGAAAGTTATTTAAACAAGAAGGGACATGAACATAATAATTGTTGAGAAGTACTTCCATCCAGAATGGAAGGACTCATGCTTTGATCTGGAGAATACAAGTGGAATATTTATGTCTTCTGTTTGGATGACTTGTTTTAAACAACTTATAGTTATATGAACCTATAACTTTTTTGGATCATTCAAGGTACAGCAAAATCCATAAAATGTGGTTTTTTCTGTCCTCAAACAGCACTAACCAGCAACTGCTTACAGCTTCTACATAATGATATTCTTTTATTCTTCTGCTTATGGTGTTAGTGCTGCTCTATATATCATTTGCGTAACCTACATCTGGTGTATTAAACTTTGTGATGATTATGATCTTTGCTTTCCTAGATAGTCAGCCCTATTTCTCCGCTTCGTGCACGTGAGGATCGAGATCAAGTGTTCCTATTGTCCTTGTAGATTATGGATTTTACTATGGTAATGGCCATGCTGACAATTAGAGCTAGGAGATTCATCAAGAGGACAAGCAGGAAGTTGGATGTAAATGGTCAAAGAGTTGGATTTGACAGGTCTAAAGTGGAGTGCTACAATTGTCATAAAAATAGTCACTTTGCAAGAGAATGTAGAGCTCCTAGAAATCAGGAAAACAGAGGAAAGAGAGTAGTAAAAGAACTGTGACAGTGGAAACTCCCACTAAAAATGCCTCGGTTGCTCAAAGCTGAAGAACAGCATCCTACAAACTATGCATTAATGGCATATACATCTTCAGGAAGTTCTTCTAGTTTAGATTCTGATGTAGATTCTTGTTCTAATTCATGTGTAAACGCTTAAGCTACTCTCAAAGAACAATATGATAGTTTGTCTTCAAATTACAAAAAGTCTTAATTTAATTTAGTATCTTATAAAGCAGGTTTAGAATCAGTAGAAGCTAGACTAGCTCACTATAAGAAAAATGAGGTTGTGTTTGAAGAGAGCATTAATGTTTTAAAACTTGAAGTTAGACTAAGAAATAATGCTTTAGTCGAAAAAGAAAAGATAAAGGAAAAGCTATTATGAAAGAAGATGACTTTGTTCAGAAGAAGACAAAGAAGCAACTAGAGCAAGAAAGACTTAGCCATGAAGCAGCTATTAGATTGCAAGAACAGGTTAATAAAGA
>BQNB010013015.1:0-78013 GCA_026074375.1 Tanacetum coccineum | reverse complement strand
GTCATCAGTTCACCATGCTTAACAGACATAAGAACTGGCTAGTCCATAAGCAAATGGCTTATGGTAAAGACTTCTCAAATCTGTTTATGGTTGATAACTTACCAAAAATTATATGGTTCTCAACTCACGTTACTTCACAGTAAAGAGTTGGCTAGTCCAGGGTCAAACAGTTCCTGGTAAAGACAAATCAAATCTGTTGATAGCTGATAGTTTGCTAAAAACTATATGGTTATTAATGCACCATGTTATGGCAATGAAGCATTGACTAGTCCAAAAGCAAACAGTTTTTGGTAAAGACAAATCAAATCCGTTGATAGTTGATAGTTTACTCAAAACTATAAGGTTCTCAATTCACCTTGTTTTTTACAATGAAGAATTGGCTATCCCAAAGCAAACGGCTACTGGTAAAGGAACATCAAATCCATTAATGGCTGGTAGTTTGCCAAAAACTACAAAGCCAACTTAGTTGGATTGTTGCAGAAAAGATGTAGCTGTGTTGCAGATAAGACATATACTGAGAAGACAAGGATTGTAAGCTGCTAAGTAATCAAGATAACAATACAAGAGTTCAATATTATCAAAAGTGAAGATCCAAGAATGATACAAAAAGGATCGAAGGTACTTAAGTTTATCTCAGATTAAGTCCAAGATTTGACAGAGTGTTTGGATACATCCTCCATGAAGTACGAGATATCTACATCAGAGAAACATGAAGTTAAACAAGTTCAATAAACATTTTTAGGGGAGGATTGTTGGGAATTATAGTTTTCCAGACTTAGTACCGCTAGTTATAATAGTTAGTACCGACAATTATAGTTTGTACTGTTAGTATTAGTTAGTATTAGTTTGTACCGTCAGTACAAAATAGTTAGTACCGTTTAAGAGATATGCATAAGATATTATAGGAAAAGATATGCATTATCTTTTACGCGTTTTGTAAGTCTGTTAGGGTTTATCCTTGGTGTATAAAAGGAACCCTACGGCATTAGAGAAGATACATATCTCTCACTAAAAAGCATTCTCATAGTTAGTAATCTGTAATCGTTTTAGCAGATCAATACAAAAGTTTAGTTATTAATATTCATTGTTCTTTTTAGCATTATAAGTTAGTTTCCGCATAACTTATAGTGTTCATAGTCATTGTTTCTCCTGTAGTTAGTGTGGAACTATCCATATTGGCTACAACCCTTAACAGACTAGAAAGATCTATATTGAAGTGGGATCTACACATGGCGTTGATAACTTTAGTTAGCAAAATTAGATGTTTCGACACTTCTCAAATATACCAAAAAAAAAAAATTGGCTAGGTTTGACCAGGATATTTAATCCATCAAAATAGGTATCTAAAAAAAAATCATTACATGCCTTATGAGTGATATAAACGCGTTATAAAGAAAGTCTCTTAATAGTGAAAGCATCGAAGGAGAAAGTGTAGTCACATGAGTATGTTTGTATAAAGTTTTAAATGTTCAAGAATAGAGTCTCGTTTTTGATATCAGAACTGTTCGATGATTTACATCAGGCGGGGCTTATGGATGTAAGTATTCAACTTACTTGGCAGTACTAGGATGTATCACGACCTAAGTCTTCGTACTAGTGACCCGAAATGAATAGTTCAACTAGATGTTTCGTCGATAGGTGTTTATCTGGTTTAAGGGGGGTTGCATTACCTATTGGATAAAGTTGTACAAGCTAAGGACCCAACAATAACAACCATAACAACAATAACTATAACAAATGTTGATGGGATGCGGAGAGTGAGGACATTTCGAGAAACAATATCCCTAGAATAAATTTCAACAAATGGGAGGAGCTCACAGGAGAGCTTATGCGATAGACGGCGGAATATGGTACTCAATCGTTAGTTCAAGGATGAATCAACTCCATTATTTCAAGTGTGCACAAGTCGGTTAGCTCCACAAACAGTTCATGATCGTAAAGATTTATAACGGAAAAAGTAATAACTTAAGAATGAGATAAGGTAGTTTAAGTGAGGCCTTAAGATTCTGCTGAGTGGTAAGACACGATTGTGTTTCTAGACCTTTTTAACGGATTCCGGTGATTATCGTGTTCGAGTTTATACTCGTTTCATATCGGATACCATTAAGCCCACTCATTTATAATTCATTATTTTGCATAAAGAAGCGTCCCAATTTATGTAAGTAATGAATTGATAAACTTATGGTTCGGTGATTTACAATTTATTTATTTAAATGAAGAGGCGTCTCAATCCTTTCAAATAAAGAGATTATAAATCATCCTACTTAATAATTTCTTTTTTTTTTTTTTTTTTTTTTTATTATTATTTTTTTTTTTTTTTTTTTTTTTTTTTTTTTTTTTTTTTTTTTTTTTTTTTTTTTTTTTTTTTTGATTTTTTTTTTTTTTTGTTTTTTTTTTTTTTTTTTTTTTTTTTTTTTTTGTTTTTTTTTTTTACCGTTGCATACATCGTACTCACATAACCTTCAGGTGGTGGATAGGACATGACGATGGCGTGTGATCTAATGAGTATGGGACAAGTGTTTATACTCGTCTTCGGCAGACGGAGAGTTTAAACAATTAGGAAGATCGACATAGAGTTAAAAGATAGTTAATGATTACTTGGTTAGAGAAATTAAGTTGAAGGTCTTTATGAACGATTCAATTAGTAATTATCATATCAATCTCCTATTACAAGTCCTGCCCATACAAGACTAGTAATACTTAGATTCATGCATAATCCCATGTAAATAGAATTATGACAGTTTTCGTGTAATCCGATATTGTATAAGATTATGAAGAAAATAATTTTAGAGACCATTGTATAACTTACAATGTTTGAGAACAAAGTGAGACCATTGTGCAACTCATAATGTCTAAAAAGTAAAATGAGACCATTGTGTAACTCACAATGTCTAAAAAGATGTTCTGGTATTATATAAATAACTCTTATATAAATAAATGTACGATATACGCAAAGGGGTGTAAGCATATATATTATATATATGTAAGTCATGTAAGCACTCAATGTAACAAGTAATGTAAGCAAGTAAGCAAGTAGTGTATATGCACTTTAAAAATATTTGATGTGATGCAATGTTTGTGAAAACGGTTATAGTCTAGGTAACATATGCAACCTAGTTCTCTATAACCTGGCTCTGATACCAACCTGTTACACCCACAAAAATGTGTTGCAGCGGAAATATGTCCGGGGGCGTTACTTCATAATACACAACGTAAGGTATGAGAGAACGACCTCTAAATGTGTCATTTGCAAAGTAATCTCATTAATTTTCTTGAAATTGATATAACATTTGTCCTATAATTGCATAACAATGAAAAGCTTGAAAGCAATACAACGAGATTTGATCATTTGTATATATGTAGAAATCCATGTATGAAATCTTGTCAATTTAGACTCCAATGCACATCATATAATCCAAGCATCTAATTCACCTAAGAAAAACATGCTTAAAAGGGTCAACATAAAGTTGGTGAGTTCATAGGTTTGGTTAAGTATAAATGTTGCATAAAGATTTGCAAAGTGTGTATGACCATTTCAACCCTTATAATAGTCACAAAAATTGTATGTATGAAAGTTGGACCGCAATTATTCAAAGTATGCATGATAATTAAAAAAACCATCACGAAATGTTTCAAGTATGTATTGCCCAATGAGTGATTACGATTACTCTAAGATCATGAAACCGATGCACTATGTACCCATCGTAGGTGTCCCCTCCAAGAACACCCGGGCAGTAATGAAAACCATATGTACCCATCATAGGTGTCCCCTCCAACCCCTCCAAGAACACCCGGGCTGTAATGAATATGTACCCCTCGCAAGTGTTCCCTCCAAGAACACTCGGGAATTTACTTGTAGTTATCAGTACAATCCGTTTAAGCTAATCCGTAATCATTTCAAAAGTAAAGTATGTATTTGTGACAAAAAATGAAGTCAAGTAATGTATCCCATAGCGAGCTATGTAAATGAGTATGTAAACCAATTTGTAATCAACCATGTAAATGCATTTGCAAACAAGCATGTTCTCACCCCAAAAATATATGTAAAACAAGTAAAACATGGAGCTATAAACTCACCTCGATGTCGAAGAACGATTGGCAGAAATGCACATATTAAGCACAACACAAACGGAAACCGGAACAGTTCGACCAAGAAGATACAGTTTATCTTAACGGCTATGACCCACTAGATTAGGATGATAAATTTGGGTTTTCTGATGGATGGTTACATCAACGCGACACGTTGATAAAAGATTTAGATTTCTAGTTGTAATAGTTTGGTGGTTGGTTAAATAAAATAAATCGAAAAGTAAACACAGAGTATGTAATATATTCCGTATATATTACATATGACAAATAAACAAGTATATAATTCATACCGTGAATTCTATAACAAAGGAAACTAATTAAATAAATAATCGAGGTATATAATACCTTGCAAGTATTATATAAGAAATGTCAGAAACTAATTAAAACAATATAATTCGACGAGTGTTTGGAAATCACCATATAAGTTAATAAAGAGTCCTTGTTATAAAAGTAACGCACGTTTTATAGTTGAGAATTATGTAAACGATGTTTTCAAAGCTTTTACAAAAGTTATAACTTTATCTTCTAGTTGGAAATTATAAAATAATATTTTATAATTTAGTATTCCGTTTTCTTGACGGGTTGTAGCTAAAATAGTTGTCGCATTTATCAAAGTATAGTTCTCGTTTGTTTATCTGGTCATTGTATAATTATATATTAAACAATCTTAAGAGTACATAACTTCGTCTTTTATCGGTTTTACTAAGATAATAGAAATTATAATGAAATCTATTAAGTATAGTAGTTTATATATTTTTTGGCATGATCTATTCGTTTATAAGACGTTCCCATATTTATAAAATTCAATGTTTTTCCTCTTAATAACTCAATCACTATTGCAAACACCCGCGTGTTTCAAATATATATATATATATATATATATAATATAAAATATTATTATAAATATATATATATATATATAAATAATATATAAAATATATATTTAAAAAATATAATATATAAACGAGATCGAATAGGAAACAAAATAATAAGTAGCACATTTATTTAACCATTTTAACCACCACTTAATCTGATTTTATATTTACTAAAACTTAACATATTTATATTAGCCGATTTATAATAACCCAAACGCACCCTTATTGGCTTTTTAGCTAACCCAAACGCACCCCTTACGGTTTTCTACTCACCCAAACACACCCTTACGGTTTTTTGCTCACCTAAACACACCCTTATGGTTTTCCTGCTCACCCAAACACACCCTTACGGTTTCCTGCTCACCCAAATACACCCTTGTGGTGTTTCTGCTAACCCAAACACCCCTTGTGGTGAAACACACCCCTTATGGTGTTTTCGTTAGCCCAAACACACCCTTATGGTTTTTCTGTCACACCAAATACACCCTTACGGTGTTTTATCAACACCAAACGCACCCTTATGTTGTTTTATGTCACACGAATCACACCCCCTCGGTGCTTCCATAAAACCAAACACACCCTTTTATGGTGTTAAGAAAAACCAAACGCACCCTTGTGCTATGAAAACCCAACCCAACACACCCTTTTTGGGTTGTGACTACAAACCGAACGAACCCTTATGGTGGCTGGTGAACGTGGTGCTAATGGTGGTGTTCGGTCGACTGATAAAGATGCTGGTGGTGCGTTTCAGATGGTGGCAGTGGGGGTGGATTTGATGGTGAAGATGTGGTGTCGGTGTGGTGGAGACGATGATGTTGGGGGATGACGATGGTGAGGTGGTGGCGTTGGGTGAAGACGGCAGCAGTGGTGGCGATATGGGTGATCTTAAAGATGGTGACGAGGAGGTGTGATGATGACGAGGTGATGGTGGTGGTGTGTAGCGGCTGTGGTGGCGGCGGAGGGTGGCCGGAATATGGCCGGAGCGGCGGCGTCTGGAAAAGAGAGAGAGGGATATGTGTGGCTAGGGTTACCATAAAATGAAATGAAAGGCTACATACTTTAGTATATATACTCATAACTATGAAAAAAATGTAACAAGTCTATAATAGTATAAGGTTGGTGTTGTAAATATTACCACATGGACCATAGGTGTAAATTTTGTTAAATAATGGTTCGGGACTCGTTTGAGCCACTTAACGGATGATTCAAAACACGAAACTTACGCCATTGTGTTCCAAATAATTTTTCCATAAAATATGAGTATTTACATGACTAGTTTTCATAAACGTTTTATAAAATTTATTTAAAATGTTTATTATTTATTTGGTAGTCATTGGGTGTCTCTGATAAGCTTTGTCCGTAAAAATACAACTTTGACTCGAACATTTGCGTTTTTAACATACGTTCCTGAATAACATGATAAATAATTTATTAAATTTTTTATTTAATAAAAAGTGATAATTAAATATAGTTTAATTATTTTTGTGTCGGTACGCGTTGTTCTCGTTTCTAGAATTTTGCGAGCGTATTTCAGTCATTTTCTGCTTGTTTTCAGGTTTCGGGCAAAAGTAAAAAGTTGTCCGGAATGTCGTTTTACATCAAATTGCTTTAGAGTCCGAGTCGTGAAAACGTGATTTAGCGGGTCGTTTTTGATATATGTTATTCCGAAAAGTTACCGGTTACGCGGTAATCGTTTTTATGTGACAATAAACGATCAAAAGTCAAAAAGTCAGGTCGGACCCGAAAAGTCAAAGGATAAAATAGTCATTTAAAAATTCCAAAAATTGACAGTTGTTACATCGAGACTAGTAGAAAAGAAGAGAAAGATTTACGGAATGTGTTCCATCATTCCTAGACCTAGACAAAGACAATTTAACGATTCGCGGTTGAGGGGTAAAGAAAGAATGTCGACGATGTTATCTTCAGACGCAACCTATTCAAATGGAGATATTTCCATTTGAACATTGTCCCGAAGGAAATGGTGACATATCTTCGGTGTGTTTCGTGAGCGAAAATAATAATAATAATAATAATAATAATAATAATAATAATAATAATAATAATAATAAAATAATAATAATAATAATAATAATAAAGAAGAAGAAAACAAACAAAGATAGAGACGACGAGCTTGACAATATCAAGATGGATGGTGGTCTTCTCGAGTATTGTGGATGTTCATAAAACAATCATATGACGAGGTATAAGGTTATCTTAAAGTTGTTTACGGAAATAGTAGAGGAAAGAGATTAGACATCTCTATGGTTGTAGAGGCGTGGTTGAGCGAGAAGAAAGAGGTGTGATCGAAAGATAAAGAGTGTTTTCATCAAAGGGAGAAAGAATGTTTTCTTCGAAGAGAAAGAATGTTTCGTAGAAGAGAAAGAATGTTTTCATCAAAAAGAAAGAATGTTTTCGTCGAAGAGAAAGAATGTTTTCTTCGAAGAGAAAGGAGAGCATTTTAACTTATGTTGTTAAACGGCTTGAATAGGAATTTTCGGATATGACCTTTAATGTTTGCGATCGTAAGTTAAAGATACTTGAATATTTCGGATGAAATATTCAAGTTGTCAAACCTACTTGGAGGAGTGTTAGATTTGTATATAATCTTTTATTGACGAAAGAGTGGATGATTCGGAAGAAATGGAGATGATGATTAAGGGAAGGTGTGAATGAAGACTCAAGGAGATTTAAGACCATTCTACGACTCTTTTGACTTTTTAGATTTGTGACGCCGACGCGAAGGAAAATATTATAGTGTGAAAAAATATATACATAGATGTATAAGACATATAGATATAAGCATGCAAGTTTATCTAAGCATGCATCAACGCAATAATAAAAAAGATTAATGTGTAAGACTGTATGACATCTAAACCTTATTTGTCATACATCAACCTAACATAGTGTAGGTGCACAATTAACATGTAAGTCATGTAAGATGACGCAAACAAAACATGATAATTTTAAATGTAATCATCATGTAAAGCATGTTAGCATTTAGCACTTAGGAGCATGTGTTATTTAGATGAACAACGAGATATTTTATTTAAATTGCTAGAAAAAGGCAAACGCTTTTATAACAAATATGCATTCAATAGCTAATATAACACCTCATGTTTTAGGTCATTGTACGACATTATGTAATGCACAATTTATTTTTAGGGTTTTACGCGTTTGCTCTTAAAATCATGATTGTCCTCTTCAACATCATTAGAAATGACGGAAGGTTAAGTTTCTGGTGTTGTTTGAGAGTTACTTGGTGATGGTGCATCTTGGTCAACATTTGTTGAAGAAGGTGAACCGGTTGATACACCAGGAACTAGAGTAATGACTTCAGGGGCTTGTAAATCAACATTGGGTGTAGGAGTGAGTAATTCATCAAACATTGATTGAAAACAGATTTTCATCCCATTAAGTCTGTGAAAAGGTGGCTACAGGGCGGTGTTGAAGGGAGGAGGAGACTTGGGCACGAGTCCTGAACTGATTTTTGAAGGAGTCATTTCATGAAGCACGAGTCTGACTGCCTGTTGTTCAGAAGCCATCGCAGTCAGCTCATCAAAGTCTACATGAATTGTCTCAATGATTCGTCTGGTACGTCGGTTGTAAATTCAAAATGCTTTCTTTGTGTGTGCATAGCCAATGAAAATACCAATATCAGCCTTAGGTTGTAACTTACCCAAATTCTCATTGTCATTTGTCGGATAGCAGAGTGCACTGAATACATGAAAAAATGATAGGTCAGGAGGTTTGTCATGTAAAAGCTCATATGGTGTTTTTCCGTGACGAAGGCGTATGATGGAACGATTTTGGGTGTAACATACGATAGAAACTGCTTCTGCCCATAAAAATAACGGAGCTTTTGCATAAATCAACATTGTGCGGGCATCTTCAATGAGTGTACGATTACGTCTTTCAACGACACCATTTTGCCGTGGAGAGCGAGCAACAGATGTTTCATGAGAGATGCCAACCTTCTCATAATATTCACTCAAAGTTTGATTAACAAATTCAGTTCCATTATCTGTTCAGATTCTTCGGACAGGCACTTTAAGCCGTACTTAGATCATCTTTAGAAACTTGATTATGAAATCTGGAGCTTCATCTTTTGACCTTAAGAACTTAACCTATGTGAATCGAGAGTAATCATCGACAATGACGAGGATGTATTTCTTTCCATTAACACTCGCGACACGCATTGGTCCACAAAGATCCATGTGCAATAGATAGAGTTTTTCTTGGTTGGTGTCTTCAGATTTAGGTTTATGGGGTTTTTTCTTGCTTTTACCCATTGCACAAGCAGAACACAGGATTGGTCTTTTTCAAATTGAAGCTTATGTAGACTCGAACAAGACATGTCTAGCTAAATGATTGATTGCCACCAAAGTTTAGATGAGTCAGAGTCGATTGCCATAGCCAGAACTTAGTCTTTGATGGCCTTTGACAGAAGACATATGGGAGAGGGGACGCCATCATATTCTCCAAGTAGTTAGAGTGTACAAATTGGTGTCTCGTGTATCAATTTCAATAGATCAACACTTCTAAATTACGGTGAGCAGGTTTGTGTTGACAAAAAGCAACTTCAAGGTTTTAATCACAAAATTGCCCAACAGAGAATAAGTTGTGTCCAAGTCCCTCCACGTAGTAAACCCTTAAAATCGTAACATTCCCAATCTGATAATCACCATAACCCAATATCTTTGCCACGTGATCATTTCTGAATTTGACTGTACCCAAAAACTTATTGACAAAATTGGTGAGCTGAGAATGATCTCCGGTCATATGCTTGGAGCAGCCGAAGTCCAAATACCAGAGGACAATTTGGACGACCTGCATTCATTAAGAGAGGAAGATGGAACATAGGAAACTTTGGATCGCCGAGATTGAATGGGTTCTTTTTTGTTAGCAGATATAGATTTGAGAACCATAGATTTGCTATCAGGAACATTAGTTTTAGATTTCCAAGGTTTCCTTGAGTAAACGTTATAACATGCTTAGGTGTTTCATTTTTTAGAGTAGTTAGTTTCCTAAGGGGCACTTCAATAGTTATGGTAATCCTAGTTAAAGGGCACACATTTCCTACTATAGTGAAGGTCTGACCAGTAGGTCTCCAAGTGTATCCAATATTTGTAAACACTTTTCCTGTTAGTTTCCAAACTTTTCTCTTTGAACTTTTCTTAACAGATTTAGATTTTACACGAGCATTACATTTTTTGATTTAAATCAAGAACACACAAATCTATGATTATCTGAAAGCATGCAACCATTTTACACTTAAAACATAGACGGTTTAGAATTCTCATTAAGCTTGGAATGCTGCACCTTTGCAGTCCTTTAAGGTTCAACTAACACTTATTCTTATTTTTCAAAAACTAGATTTAACTGTCTAGGTGGGCTTCTTACTTTCTTCGTCAGGAGTACTACTTGGTGTTTGTCGAATCTTATCTTTCTTTGTATTGCCTGAAGACTGTGATCCGCTAGTACTAGTAGACTGTTTTACTCCTGTAGAAGACAACATATGTTTATTAGAAGCTAGGTTTGACGTTGTGATTGTGTTTCTTGAGGATGTGACGGGCTTAGTAAATCTAACTTTTTTCCTTGTTCTTTGGGGTCACAACCACTAATTGTTCACCTGAATTGTTGATACTGGGGCAGGTTTTACTGATTTTTGTAAGCAACTCCTGAATTAGTTTAGTATACTTATAGGCATATTCTAAGGCTTGATCTAGGGGATAATTTGCTTTAATATGATCAACTAGATCCCTAAGAACTGCAGCTTCTTCCTGAGTATGCTTAATATAGGCAGAGTGAGCTGTCTGTTTATTAAACAACTTAGGGGTTATTGGTTCCATATTTGTCAGAGGTATCTATGTATCACTAGGGTGTCTAGTAACATCATTATCAACTAGAGCTTTTCCTTTGAGGTTCCTTAACTCATCCTTGAGAGCTGTAATTACCAAAACTTTTTCCTGAAGACTATCATTTAAATCAAAGATCTCTACGGACTTTAGATTGACTTGATTAATTAAATTGGCACATTGTTCTTTAGATCGAATACGTGCCGGTTTAATCGAGTCATAAAGTTGCTTATAGGTCTGTTTCAAATGCTCATTCTCAGCAATAAGCTTTGTCACCCTATGATCCAATTCGATATTTATTGTTTCAATCTCTTCTAAGTCCTTTTTAATTTTATTCTCATCTATTTTTCCACTTAGAGATTTAATTCTCTCTTTCAACGTCATTATGACCGTGTCTTTCTCTTGAGACTGAGCTTTCAATTTATTTAATTTAAACAGTTGATCAAAACTTGGAGCACTTTGATTTGAAACAGAATTGTCCATTTGAAAATTTTCTTGATTAAGTTGAGTATCAACTTCTAAAGAGATGCAGTGTTTTTTAAGAGTGGTAAAACTTTTGAACAGTTTATCGTAAATCTCTTTTTCAACGAAATTCGTTTGAAGCTCAGTCTCAAGTTTGAGACACTTTTCACATTCATGTACATTCACATCAGAATTATCCACAGAAGAATTCACAATTATGGTTACAATATCTTTGCTCAACACTTGTTCCAAGAGTCATTCATTTTCGTTCAAAACTTGATTCATTTTAATCTCAAATGTTTTTGACTCTAAACGATGTTGTTCCACAGCCTGTTCCATTTAATGAAAGACATTTTGGACTTTAGAAAGTTCATTCAACCAATTTGATTTGAATGTGTTAAACAAGTCCTTCAGAGCTTTTACAAATGAAATTATTTCATCCCTAAAACAAGCTTTTGTATGTTTGAAACCCCACGAGCCCTCAGTGATAGTTGTGGGCGTAGTTCTTTCTTTGACTACCACGTCAAAACCAGCAAGATGGTGTTTAAGTTTCTTCAAACTTGTATTAACCATGCTGACTTTAGGAAGTTCTTTAGGAACCTTAACTTTGGTGGGTCTACTAGAAAGAGTGGGTTCTGGAGAAATTCCACTGATTTCTTAGACCAAAACGGGTTTGTTCAGCAGATAATTCTGTTTTGTGATACAAATCGTGTTTTCAAAATCGGTTTAAGTTGGTTAAGAGCCAGCATAATGATTGGTGATGATTATATTAAACTTGATTTTCTAACATCATATTATCCTTATGTTTTAAAAACATTTTTGAACGACTCTCTTTAGCAAGTGTTAAGGTCTCTTCTGAGTCAAGAATTACAATAGGATTAGTTTTCTCAATAATATCACCAACATATATCTTCGGTTCCAACTGCTGAGCTTTCTTCAGATAGAAAGGATTTTGAAAACCTAGAGCTTGTTTAGTGGTATGATCATAGAAAAACTGAGGTTTCGTCAACATGTGAACAGTTTGTACGGATTGATCTCTTTTAAAAACAATATTATCTAGCTGTTTGATCCTATTTTCTAAAGCAATCTCTCTATCTATGTTCCTAGATTCTTCTTTCTTAAAATCATCTTTGAGAAGAGAAATTGTTTGCATTAAAGATTCTTTTTCTTTTAAATGTTCAGAAAGAGTTTGTTTAAGACGATCAATCTCTACAAACTATGCACATGAATCTGAAACGTTATCCTTATTCTTGAAATCAACATTTTGTCCTTCATTCAACACTTTAACTTGTTCCTTGTATCTTTCAAGCTCAGCAGTTAAAGTATCATTGACACTTTTATTTTTTAGATTTATCTTGGTACAATTAGCAACTTGGGTTTTCAGTTGTTCAATTACAGATAATATCAGTGCATCCTGTTGTGCAGAAGAATTTGAATTCTGAACAGCTGCCTGTTGTGATTCAATCACATACTGAGAATAAGGAATGATATTGCTATCACTGGTTATTTCAGTCTCTGAATGATTCACAACATTCGACTGTTCAGAAGACGATATCACCTGCACAACTTGATTAATCATATTATTATTCACATTATCATGATTGTGTACCTCAACAAGAGCATCTGAACCATAATGAGATAAATTCGCCATGAGAGCAACTTTGGCAGTGTTGAGTTCATCACAATCAGAGTCATATGCATCCAAATCATCAGCTTGATAAGCAGCATTATGAGTAATGACAGTCTGTGTGGCTTGACCTTCTGGAATTCCTGGATTTGCCAAAAATGCGAGTTCCTCATCATGTAAAATTTGACCACTTGCTTGAGCTTGAACCAACAACACTTTATCCTTAAACCACGAATCATCCCGTTTCCTCCTTGGTTTAGTGCATTGTTTGGACATGTGTCATTCCCATTTGTAGTTGTAACATGTAACAATCCTCTGTTTCCCCGAATTATTCCCACTTGCTCTTGGAGTAAAAGTTCTTGTAGTACTCGCAGCATAAGAAATTTGTCTCCCCTAAACTGGTTGTACGATTATTCTTCTATCATTAATGGTAGCTTGTTGCCTTGGGTTTGACGAGTTTTAAGCAGGGTATTTTGTGTAGTTAGGACTAGCGTGGAATCTGACCATTAGCAGACAAGAAAGACATGACATGATTGATGGCATCAATTGGATCATCACCGTTCTTGAAAACTGGTATAGTCAGACCGAAGTCTAATTGGGAAAATTCAGACTGTTAGTTGACTGTGGGAAAGTATTCAATTTGAGGAATAGATGATGATGGAGAGAAATCGTTATGGTGAAACTAAGTTTGAGAAATGTTGTGGGGTAGTGTGATGAATGAGGCATGGTGTTGGTTGATCGAGTATTGTTGTGATTCAAATGGTGGATCAATACAATGAAGATTGATGAGGGTTGAGATAAATTGTTGATGTGAGAGTTTGGTAAGAGTGTGATGAGTGATAAGGAGATTGTGTCATTTGGTGAGATGCAACTAAAGCAAGAGGATCAGAGCTGCGTTCATGCATCAATCAAACTTCATTTGCATGTCGTTCATGTTGTTCCAAGTGAGCATGAATCTGATCAACATTAGTAGTATGCAAATCTTTGACCAACTTAACATCAGTAACGAATTTGCTCCACTCAGCAGGAAGAGTGTTCAGAAACTTGGTATTGACTTAAAATTGCTCCAATGGCATCTTGTAAATATTCATATCATTGAGTAGCAGAGTGAATCTCAAGTAGTACTCGTGTAACGACTCTCCTTTCTTATATGCAAAACTTATCAAATTCATCATACAACTTACACTCTCGTTCTTGCTTTGTTAACGACATTCCTTGCATGAGCAGTCTGATTTTCTCCCAAATATCCTTGGTTACACGATGTTGACTTACAAGAGCATAAATTTCAGTTGGAAGGCCATGTAGAATGATGTTTATTGCTTTGATGTCACAATCAGCTTGAATGGTTTCTGCGGGAGTTAATTCAGTATATTCCTTTGGTCTAGTTTAACACAGCCACATGTAATTGTTGGCCAAATAAGTAGACCTTTTTCATACAGAAGCAAGAAATATTTCTAACGTGAGGTCTATTCATCATATAAAGTTCCATTATGCTTTTCCACGAGTCATACAAGTGTTTTTCAAGCATTGGTGGTTTATTGTCACCAACCGAGAGAAGTAACTTATCAACAAGAGTCTTCATTGATAAATTGGTATGTTCAATGATTACCGTTTGATCGAGCGGTGATAGAAAGTAATTGTGTTTGATGGTGTTGTCTTTTATGTGTTTTAAATCATGAAACTACACGGGATTTTATAATTCTTGACAAAACTGGGAAAACAATGGAGTGAATTTGTTTCACGAAATATTTACAAGTCAAAGAAATAAAAAACCCCCCCCCCCCGTATAATCTTGAAGTGAAATTGCAAGTTCGTGAATTAAAAAAATTGCAAATGAAGAACAAATTGCAAATTCGTGTCCTGAAGGTGAATTGCAAATTCGGATCCTAAAGAAAATTGCGAATTCGAGTCCTTAAGAAAATTGCAAATTCGGGTTCTTAAAGAAAATTGTGAATTCGGGTCCTTAAAGAAAATTGCAAATTCGGGTCCTTAAGGAAAATTACGAATTCGGGTCCTTAAGAAAATTGCAAATTCGGGTCCTTAAGAAAATTGCAAATTTGGGTCCCTAACAAACTGTCAATTCGTGTCCTTCTAACAAACTGCCAATTCGTGTCCTTCTAAAAAATTGCTAATTTGTGTCCTTTTAACAAACTGCCAATTCGTGTCCTTCTAACAAACTGCCAATTCGTAAGTTGCAAATTCGTGTTCTTCTACAAGCTGCAAATTCGTGTGCTTCTACAAATTGCAAATTCGGACACCACTGGAGAGCTACGAATTCGGATACAACTAAAATTGCTAATTCGGATAGAACTAGGAAGTTGCAAATTTGGGTACAACACAAAAGTTGCAAATCGGGGTATAATAAAGACTGCAAATTCGTGTACATCACTGACGTAACTTAAAATCTTCAAAACACAAAAAGACACCTTTTTTATTGTTTTTACCCAAAATTTATTGTACAACTAGTATTCTTAAACCTATAGGTACCTTAAAAATGACAACTTTTTGATTTTTAAGCTGAAAATTTCAAAATCAAGATTTGTACTTTATAAGGTTTTTGAAAACAAAACATGAACAAAAATGAATCTTTCTTTGATCCAAAGCAAATACACCTATATCCAAGGATACTAGATCAACTTTACCAAGGTAAATGATCTTTAAGTATACAAAGAAGCTTTGGAAACAAGAAGAAAAGAAAGAAAAAGACGTATGAAGTAACAAGCTAAAACGAACCAAAAATTACAAACACAAGAACTAAACAAATCACTTCATGGCTCTTGATACCAATTGTAGAATACAATTAATCATTGATATATGAGTAGCAAGAACTAGTGAGAGAAAGTGGAAGTAAGGATGTATTTTCTAGAGATAGAAAGTATAGAAAGAGAAATGCATTAGTGTAAATGAGAAATACAAACCAACCAACACCCTCTCACAATTGGAGAGGGTATTTATACTTCATAAAGGACGTCCATGGGCTTGTAAGGCTTTTCATGGGCTTGAGCATATTGTTACATAGATTATCTTAATAACTTAGGGCTTTAGGATATTTAGTGTTGGAAGTGACCGAGGACTTTTTTGTTTCTAACAGATTTTAGCTCGTAGCTTAGCAGAAGAGATGAAAAAGTTTGGATATGGATTAATAAAAGATGAGCTGTATTACAAGCTTGCTGTGGCTGGTCCAGTATATCTGGGGGCCGCAAGAATAGTCTAGGGGCCGCCGGGACCGTCACCGGAGGGAATGTTTGGAGAAATTGGACGATTTTTTTTTTTTGAAAATTAGAAAAGAGTGACATTTTAATTTGCATTTCGCTAATTAAAAATACTTAAAGTACTTCGGATGAAGTAGTTAAGTTGTCACGACATGGAATGGAACACGGACTAGAATCGAAACTAGAAGAAAAGAAGAGAACGATTTATGGAATGTGTTCCATCATTCCTAAACCTTGACGAAGATAATTTAACGACTCACGCTTGAGGGGTAAAGAAAGATTGTCGGCGATGTTATCTTCAGACGCAACCTTTTCGATGGAGATGTTTCCTTTTGGACATTGTCCCGAAGGAAATGGTGACGTATCTTCGGTGTGTTTCGTACGCGAAAATAATAATAATAATAATAATAATAATAATAATAATAATAATAATAATAATAAAGAAAACAAACGAAGATAGAGACGACGAGCTTGACAATGTCAAGATGGATGGTGGTCTTCTCGAGTATTGTGAATGTTCATAAAACAATCATATGACGAGGTATAAGGTTATCTTAAAGGTGGTAGCAGAAATAGTAGAGGAAAGAGATTAGCCATCTCTATGGTTGTAGAGGCGTGGTTGAGTGAGAAGGAAGAGGTGTGATCGAAAGATAAAGAGTGTTTTCATCAAAGAGAAAGAATGTTTTCTTCGAAGAGAAAGAATGTTTTCGTCGAAGAGAAAGAATGTTTCGTAGAAGAGAAAGAATGTTTTCGTCAAAAAGAAAGAATGTTTTCGTCGAAGAGAAAGAATGTTTCGTCGAAGAGATAGAATGTTTTCGTCGAAGAGAAAAAATGTTTCGTCGAAGAGAAAGAAGAGCGTTTTAACTTATGTTGTTAAACGGCTTGAATAGGGATTTTCGGATATGACCTTTAACGTTTGCGATCGCAAGTTAAAGATACTTGAATATTTCGGATGAAATATTTAAGTTGTCAAACCTACTTGGAGGAGCGTTAGATTTGTATCTAACCTTTTCTTGACGAAAGAGTGGATGATTTGGAAGAAATCAAGATGATGATCAAAGGAGTGTGTGAGTAAAGACTCTAAGAGATTTAATACCATTTTGCGACTCTTTTGACTTTTTAGATTTGTGACACGGACGCGAAGAAAAATATATATATATATATATATATATACCAAGATGCATAAGATATATAGATATAAGCATGCAAGTTTACCTAAGCATGCATTAACACAATAATCAACAAGAATAATGTGTAAGACTATATGACATTTAAATATTAATTATCATACATTAAGCTAACATAGTATACGTGCACAATTAACACGTAAGTCATGTAAAATGACGCATACAAAACGTGATAATTTTAAATGCAATCATCATGTAAAACATGTTAGCATTTAGCACTTAGGAGCATGTGTTATATAGATAAACTAAGAGATATTTTATCTAAATTGCTAGTAAAAGGCAAACGCTTTTACAACAGACATGCATTCAATAGCTAAGCAAATAAACGTTGAGCATTAAGATAAACATGAAAGCATATAATTGCATTACATGAGAGCACGTTATCATCTTGAAACTTCAAAGCATATATATGAGATGCAAGTAGTCAAGATTGACTAAGGAGAAACCTAATTTCTACTTGCTTAGTGTGCACTCCTAATGAGATACAAAGTCCATCAATGTAGACTATCATTAGGCATTTTTAGGAGGAGTCATTTAGTCAAATTAGAGAATGAATATGAGACTATCACTAGAGGTGCTCAATTCAGGCTAAACACGACCATTTTTACGGGTTATACCACGAACCCAACTTCACTTTTGGAAGCAATTCAACCGTTTGGTCAAATTGAATTTCTAGTGCAATAGATTCTCTAGTAGTCATTCTCATGTTAGACAAAATAGAATTCCTATATTTGCCTAATGAAGTGTAGCAAAGATAAAAGTTGTATTATCTTATCACTCAGGGCCTAATATGACTCAACTAACATGCTTTAATTCTGGTTCGCATAATCCTAATCAAGATGTGTGGAATTCTAAAGTTAAATGAGAGAGCAAGCAAGTTGTTGTAGGTTAAGAGAGAATGAGTCATATAGAACCTAGGAGTATGCTTAAGAGTGACAATGTGTAATGCTCTATAATGAGAGTGTTCAAAGAATGCACCTTTGCATGTCTTTTATGAAAGAAATCCAATTAAGGTTATTTACCTCAATAGATCTTGTGAATGTTTCTTTGTATAAATAATGATGATTTACTAAAGGTTAGTTACATGTATGTTGGACTTTTAAGCAAGAATTTTACAAGAGGAAGATGTTTTAAATCTAATGCCATAGGGCGGATTTTCCTAAACCGAAAATGAATCTAAGACGAAGGATCCATCGATCCATGGAGGTGCCAAATTCGGGCAAGGATCATTTTCCCACTATTTGGGAGATGGTGTTGAAATTAGGTTATTAGGAGAAGCTTATATAAGTTATAAGGGTTCTTGGTTTGAGTTTTCGGAAATGACATCCAAGACTTGCTTATCAAGTTGGAGTACTTATGAGTTTCCCGATGGAAATTCATAAGTCGTCAATCCTACTTAGAGTGTGTTAAGTTTAGCATGTATAATTTGACCATAGCTAATAACACAACATTTGAACACTTTAGACTCAATGAAACATCTTCACTGCAAGTGTGAATTGCAATTCGATGACTAATCTTGTTTCTTGCAATCGACATTGTGATTTCATGTAATAACCAAGGATGGTTAAACATGTAGACTCGGAAAAATATTTATGGTCATTTGATTAATATTTTCGTGATCTAGATAAATCCTAGTCTCGATTTCATGTTCATATTCTAATTTTGTAATTAGATTGAATAGTGAGATTGATTATCGTTTGGATAATAATCATCTTCATATTCAAAGTCCTCTTACGATCACCTATTGAAAGAAAGCACAAAAATGCTGTGTGGAATATGTTCAATTCTTCCTAATCCTAACCTTAGATGGTTAAAGGGTTCTCATTTGGTGAAGAAGAAATATTATGCTTAATTGATAAAGTAAGAGAGAGTTTTGATGAGAATGTAGTTTAAGTTTTGAGTTGTGCTTTTGAATTGTTTGAGCAAGGTTACATATGTTGTGCATTTGCTCATGTTTGTCTTTTAGGAGATGACGAATTTATGGCATTGCAAGGTAAATTACTTGAATATTTTAGACAAAACATTCAAGTCGTCAATCCTACTTCATTGTGTATTTTATGCATATATTTTCCAAATATTTGGAACATAACTATTGGACAAGTAGACTCAATATGACATCATCTACACAGTGTGAGTTATGATCCGATGCATATTCTTATCATCTTGGAAAGGGATGTCGTTATTTTCATATCAATAGAGTGTGATTGAGTATGTAGGTTTAAGCTAATATTTCTGGTTATATTTTGATATAATCTTAAAGCTAGACAAATAAGAATCCGATTTCTTGTCCATACTCGAAATCTTGTCAATTAGATTCGATAATAACATCAATCATAGTTTGAATAATGAGTTGATATATATTTGAAATCTTTCTTGACCCTCACGAACACTCTTTTAAAAGAAGACAAATAAATATTTTCATAGTGTGTTCCATTAATCCTAAGACTAGTTGTAAGTGTGAGGTTGATGAATAATGACAAGTTAATTTCTTACTTTAAGATTGTCATATATTTTGCGTGTGCGAAAAACTATTTGTTGTTATGCATAGTATGCATAGTTTTTGACATTTTATTAGTATATGAATGATTTTTCTAACCATTTTAATACAACACACATCTTTTGTAAAACACTATATGTTTATAAAAAGAATATAATTATGTGTGTGTGTTAGAACAATGCAAGCACAAGCAAAGTTTAAAAATACATTTTCTTTTACTTAATTACCAATGTATTAGTACAATCTTTTATTTTGTTTAACCAACCCAAGGTCAAACACCGCAAGATGATGAAAAGATTTAGACTTCTTGTTGGAAGAGAGTTGATGTGTTGGAAATATTTTAGTGACGGGTTTTAATATATGATCTTAGGACATTATTTAAATCTTATTCTTAAGTGGGTTACTACACTCAAAATGATCTACAAGATGTTTATGTAACACTTGTAAATATAGTAATCTATGCCTATATGCAGTGCACAAACAATTTTGCAACTTAACGCAAGAGATCTAACGTAATTCCTATTAGGCATAATCCGAAAAACTATTAACAAATAAATAGTGTACATGGCATGTGTGTTTAGATAAATAAGTAGCTCAATTACAAGTAGCAATGCTCACTTAATAATATCTATTAACAAAAATACGATACAAGTAAATACACATAATCATTTAGCATGCACATAAAGATATTCGTCGTCGTTTTGTGTATTAAATACAATGATGTATACTTAGCTTGATTTTATTCGTAAATAAAATAATTTCCTCCCCATTTTAAAAATTAATCAAGATCAATGTCTTGAAAATATAAATGTACCATTTTTCAAAGATACATTGACTAGAAATGCTTGGCTTGAAAGAAAAAATAAACTACAAGTTTTACGTCAAAACGAAACATAAAGTTTTGACCACTATGTAGTATTTTGCATTTCTGACTTATTTAATTTAAGAATGAAATCTTGGAAGTTCCTTTAAAAGAAAGTAGACTCAATTATCTTCGAAATGGCGGGTGGCACGACTTCTACGGACTTACGGTTGATTTTATATGATTTTTCGAAGTTTGCCAAAAACTGACGAAACAGACAGGCGGCCCCCATAAAGGTGACGGCCCCCAGATATATTTGGGGGCCGCCCGAACATTTATGGGACCGCCACCAGTGACCCCAAAACACGTTTTTTGTTCAAAATCATTTTGTAACTTAACTGTAGAACATAGGACTTTAAAAAGTTGTTCCAGCACATAAATTTCGTGTTTTAGACATCATTTCTACTCTTACGACTTAGACAAACATAAGTTGACACTTCCAAGTTCTTTTGAGAAAATTTTCCTTCAAGCTAGTATACGAAGTATATTTAATAACAAAACTAGTACGAATCAAACAACAAAACACTTTTCATATTTAATCCCCCTTCATGGATAATTTGATACATGGATCGTACTCTACCAATTGTGGAAACCGTAAAGGAGGGGGAGGGGGTGAATACGTTTTCATTAAAAACTTTAAGATCAAGAATTACATCACTCTTCTACCGGCGGTCCCATATATATATGGGGGCCGCCAAGTATATCAGGGGGCCGCCTGATTTATGGGACCGCCTCCAGAAGAGGTTTTTGGACTAGATCTTTTGTATCAAATCACCAATCAAGTTTGACGCAATATGAGAAGTGTCGATCATAGGTTTACAATAGCTAAAGCATATTCTAACAATATAACCACACTCACAATATTTAGCACAAAGAGCTACAAAACTTTAACTAATAGGATATACACAACCATTCACACAATCATGAGTACAATGCAAGTATAAAAGTAAAGCGATAAATGTAAATAAATAAGTAAAGCGAAGGGTAAAAGAAAATGCAAACCGACACGATGATTTATAGTGGTTCGGTCACGAAGCTCCTCTTCGCCCTACTCCACTCCTCGAGTATCCAACTCGAGAGTTACTTCACTAATCAACAAGCTCCCTTTCGGCGGAGAAAACCTTATACCAAAGCTTACATTATTTTCCGACACTAAGCTAGATGTCGAGTTCTTCTTCGGGTACAACCAAACCCGTTATGTTTATGGCCCAACAAAACAAACCTTGTGTTTTATGGCCTAAACACATAAACCGCGGTGCTTACAATATTTTCTGACACTAAACTAAATGTCGAGTCCTAATCTTAGCTAGAACCAATCTACCACTTCACCAATGTATTTTAAGGCCTAAAATACTAACCAACCCACAATCAACCCATCCAAATATATACATCATTTGGATCTACACACTACTAAAGATTGGAAGACATGGACTCGATGTATATGTAACAAATGTTACAAATGGACTAACTAGCAATGAATCAGATTTAATATGGCTAACATAGTTTTCTATCATTTGGCTTGTACCGCTTTTCTATCTTCTAATCTTCATCTTTTATGTTTATTGTGTATTGAATTGGTATTTGTCATCACCAAACCTGTGCTAGTCTCTCAGGATGAAGCCGCCATTTCATTAGACACGTACATAGCATAGGTTTAACCAATAATTAGACTAATTAAAATACTGATAGAATATAGGATTAAATTTCCACTCTTAGTGTTTGACACCCTACTTACCCCGAACTCTATCTTGACCGAGTACACTGCTCGTTAAAGTGTTGTTTTAGGTTTGTCGGCTAAATATAAATGTAAAACTTGATAATCAAATAATTGATCCTACACGACAGCACATCAGCTACTATGATGCCTTCCTAACTTCAGTTGAACCTAAGACGTATAAAGATGCACTAACTCTGTCATGCTGGATTGAGGCAATGCAAGAAGAGCTACATGAATTAGAACATCTTGATGTCTGAGAACTCGTTCCTCGTCCAGATAAAGTGATGGTTATTACCTTAAATTAGATATATAAGGTCAAATTGGATGAATTGGGGTAATCTTGAAAAACAAGGCTAGATTGGTAGCTCGTGGATACCGTCAAGAAGAGGGAATTGATTTCGAAGAATCCTTTGCTTCCGTGGCTAGACTAGAAGTTGTTCGGATATTTCTTGCGTTTGCTGCTCATATGAATATGATCGTCTCCCAGATGGATGTAAAGACGTCATTTTTGAATGGTATTTTGCGTGAAGAAGTCTATGTTAGCCAACTGGATGGATTTATGGATCCAGACAATCCTAATCACGTGTACAGACTAAAGAAAGCTCTATATGGGTTGAAACAGGCTCCACACGCGTGGTATGATCTATTGTCATCATTTTTGCTATCTCAAGGATTCTCCAAAGGCACGGTTGATCCCATACTGTTCATCAGCAGAAAAGGAAAAGATATCCTCCTGGTACAAATCTATGTTGATGATATTATTTTTGCTTCTACTACTAATGAACTCTGTGATAATGTGTTCCAAATTCAAGATGTCAATGATGGGCAAGATATCATTTTTTATAGGACTACATATTTCACAGAGTCCTAGAGGCATCTTTTTAAACCAATCAAAATATGCTCTAGAATCACTTAAGAAATACGGAATGGAATCTTGTGACCTAGTGGATACTCCAATGGTAGAGAAATCCAAACTGGATGAGGATACACAAGGGAAAGCCGTTGATCCTACACATTATCGTGGCATGGTCGGCTCCCTTATGTATCTAAAATCTAGTAGACCACACCTGGTATATGCTGTATGTATGTGTGCTTGGTATTAGGCTCGGCCTACCGAAAAGCACCTACATGTTGTAAAAAGAATCTTTCGATATCTAAGAGGAACCGTCAATCGGGGACTATGCTACTCGAAGGGTTCTGCTATTGCTCTAACAGCTTTTGCAAATGCCAATCACGCGGGTTGTCAAGATACAAGACGTAGTACATCTGGAAGTATGTAATTGTTGGGAGACAGACTTGTAAGCTGGTCATCAAAAAGGCAGAAAAGCGCTGCAATATCCAGTACGAAAGCTGAATATATAACCTTGTCCGGCTGTTGTGCTCAAGTCCTTTAGATGAGATCACAACTTACCGACTATGGCCTTGGATTCAATAAAATTCCAATGTACTATGATAATTAAAACGCTATTGCCTTATGCTGCAACAATGTTTAACATTCTCGATCAAATCATATCAACATCAGATATCACTTCATAAAAGAGCAAGTGGAGAATGGAGTCGTCGAGCTTTACTTTATCAGAACGGATTATCAGTTGGCAGACATCTTCACCAAGGCTCTATGTCGAGAAAGAATTGAATTCCTTATCGACAATCTGAGAATGAGAAGTTTTACTCCTGAGACTCTGAAAGAACTGGCAGATGAAGCCAAAAAATAGTGGTGGTACCTATTCTTATATCCTCTGTATAATATGTATATATAAAATCACAAAAACACAAAAACACAAAAACACAAAAACACAAAAAGATTTTTCACTTCTTATAAAATTTTATAAAAACAAAATACAAAATTAAAAAAACAGATGAATATAAAAATATGTATCTCTGGCATGTCTTTTGAAAATCAATAACATTTACGGCCTTAGAAATGTCATTTAATAATGACACGAGGCTGTAAATGAAGTTCGAGCAAAAGTTCAAAAGCTTTTAAAACATGCCAAAAATGGCTTGCTATTATTTTCGATAGCAGCCCGGTCATCATCTTCAAGGCAAGTATTTCAAAAAGAAAACTTGACCTGACAACGGGAATTTATTCTCGGGCATGGTCTACTTTATGACCATGCAAAGGCTTGTGTTTACTTTGCAACATAACCCGTGCTTCCTTTATACAAATTAATGTACGTGTCAGTGCATTTCTTTGTTAAAATAAGAGAAATCTTATTTTTATGGTGTTGATTTTAAAAATAATATAATCATCTTTCGGTTTCATTTGAAAAATCATTTTAAAAGACATTTGACCACTCAAACAACGATGACAGCTCTTTAAATAGAAAATGGGTCATTGTTTGAGAGGGAGAAAATATCAAATATCTTCTTCATAAAATCAATTTTGTGATAAAAGGAAACGGTTTTAAACAATAATGGGTGAATAATTAAAGGGGAGTTAATCAATGATAACTTAATCAGGCTTTATTTGTTATGTGTTTAATTCTTTAGGGGTATTATTACAAAATGTGAGACTTATTCTTGATTATTAAACTTTAGGGACTAGTTTTGCAATAGTGAAACTAGTTTTTACCTTAGGTTAAGTTTATTAGGAAAATAAAAGTATCACTAAACCTTAGGGGGCATTGTTGCCAAAACCCAAAAGATTTTAAACAAATACCCCCTTGCCCTGTTCTTATACACACACGAACACACTCACTCAATACCTCCATTGTTGATTTTTCAAAAACCTCCAAGAACTTGCTCAACCTTTGTTTAATCACTAAGGTACACTTGTTATATGTTTCTCATACCCGTGGCACCTTTTAATAGACCTTAATCATGGACTATTCACTCGTAAAACCCTAAAAATTGATTAAAATTTCGTCTCATTGAAAATTGGATGAAACCTAAAATTAATTGAGGGGTTTTGGTCCTATAGGGGTCTAAAACATGTACCTATAACAATTTTAAATGGGGATAACATATGTATGTGATTTGATTGATTCTTGATTTTGAACTAATGTGAAATGGTCAAGAACTTGAAAAAGTTCATGGGTTTGGGTTTAGAATTGCTACAATGATTGTTTGTGTGAATTTGAGTGTCCTTAATCATCTTAATTTGTTGAAAACTTAAAAATCATGGGATTTCATGTTATTATGAGACGAACAAAGCAAAAGTCATGATTTTTGTTGTTAATTCATGTGGAATTTGTGTTAGTTTAATTCTATGATGCTATATGATCATGTTTGAATGGATTTGGTTGCTTAAAAGTGGATAAAAATGTTGGTGTAATGTTTGCCTAGGCGAATTATACCTAGGCAAGTTATACACACTCATAACAGAGGCGAACTATATGTAGAAAACATAGGCGAATTATACGTTCAAACCTAGGCGAACTATACGCTAG
Organism: Tanacetum coccineum; assembly: GCA_026074375.1. Lineage (NCBI taxonomy): Eukaryota > Viridiplantae > Streptophyta > Magnoliopsida > Asterales > Asteraceae > Tanacetum > Tanacetum coccineum. The sequence goes on along the minus strand of BQNB010013015.1, from coordinate 52,238 downwards.
GCGAACTATACGTTTTGCTTTAGGCAAATTACACCTCCTTCCTTAGGCGAATTATACAACTAATGATAGGCGAACTATACACGTAAATGTGGGCGAATTATACGCATTATCTATAGGCGAATTATACACATTATCTATAGGCGAATTATACACATGTGTTAGGCGAACTATACATGCTTTCACTTGGGAACTAATCATGTAATGTTGGTAATCAAATCTCATAATCTTGGTAATCTAAGTATAATTATTCCTTAAACATGTCACTTAGTGATTGATTTAGGTCTTGTTTTCCTTAGAAATCTTTTGTGATTGCCTTGCTCTCTATAGATGGCCTATAGTTAGTGCGTTATATGATTATGTGTGTCTCCCGGTTTCATGTTGATTGTCATGTGTGTCAATTCTATGCCTAGGATTTGTATGCCTTATCATTAGTGAAAATCAACCTTGCATCTATAATCACTCTTCATGATCTAGATTGTCCTTTAGTGAAATATTTGTTTGTATATGAACTGTATGTGACTAATCTTAGCAGAATCATGTCTTCCATCACTGCTTAACAAACCAAACTTGATCTAGAACTTGTTCCCAAGGAGAAATGACTTGAGATTAGAAAATGCAACAGAAGACTCAATCCTGGAAAGAAACAGAGAGAACCTGCATTTCAAGTTATCCTGGATACTCTTGCTCTCACTTCGTGCTATTCCGCATTTCTCATCACTGCAGATGTTCCTGAAGTTTACATGCACCAATTCTGGGATTCTATCCAGAAGCAAGAAAATTCCTACAGGTTCAGAATGGACAAGAAGAAGAAATTCGACCTCAATTTGGAAATCTTCAAAGACATCTTTCAGATCTGTCCTATACTTCATGGTCAAAACTTTGATGCACTTCCAACTGATGAAGATATTGTGTCTTTCTTCAAAGAGCTTGGTCATACTAGGGAAATCAAGACAATCACCGATATCATTGTTGATCATATGCATCAACCCTGGAGAACTTTTGCTACTATCATCAACCGAAGTCTATCTAGAAAGACAATTGGTCTTGACAAGCTTCGTCTTTCTAGATCACAGATCCTTTGAGGAATGTACTATAAGAAGAATGTAGACTATGTTGAACTACTTTGGGAAGATTTCACTTACCAGATCGATAACAGAGGTCACAAAAAGCAAGATAAGATGTACTACCCTTGATTCACCAAAGTTATCATTGACCACTTCCTTACTAAAGACAAGACAATCTCCAAGAGAAACAAGATTGGCATGCATACCTCCAGAGATGACTATCTGATAAACACTTTGAGATTCGTCTCTACAAAAGAAGAATCTCAAATTTATGGAACTCGACATCCTAAGTCTATGACAAGTCCTGAGATGTAGGAAACTAAGGCTTACAAGACTTACCTTGGCTATGCTACAGGAGTAACACATCCTAAGAAGGCACGAAAGTTCAAGAAGCTTGCTTCTACTGAACTCTACTGTCCCAGCTTCACCTGAAGAACCCATAAGGAAGTCAAAGAGAGTTAAGAGACCTGCCAAGAAGTCTACTGATGCGCCAACAACAGGTGTTGTCATTAGAGAAACTCTTATGAATTCTTTGTCAAAGAAGAAGGAAAAGATGACTGTTGAGAAACGCAAAGGTATTGATTTGCTCTCTAAAGTGGCATTAACTGAAGAAGCCCAGTATGTAGAAGTTCGTAAGAAGAGTTTGAGGGACTTTCACAAGACTCGTCCAAGTGGTTCGGGTACTGTTACCAAAATTACTCTAAGTGCTGCAAAAATAAAAACTTATGTCACAAATGAAGGAACTGGTGTTAAACCAGGGGTTCCTGATGTGACTGAAGAAGAATCAACTGAAAGTGAAGCCGAATCTTGGGGAAGGGATGAAGATGACAGAAATAATGATCGTGACTCAAGAAGTAAAGGCAGTAATCAAGAGAGTGACAGTGGTGATGACAATACCCAATCTGACAGTGAAAAAGTGTCAGATTCCGAGCATGAAACTAATAAGAATGAAACGAGGTCCGAATCTAATTAAGAGGAGAATAAAGAAGATGTTGAAGATGATGAAGAGGAAAAGAATGACGAGCTTGTTAAAACCCCGTCCAACTCTACCGATGATGAAGATGAAACCAATATTAATGATAAAACTAAAGGAGATGAAGATGAAAGAATGGATTACACTACCAATCAGTTCGACAAAGATGTGAATGTAAGGCTGAATGAAACGATTACTACTAATGAAGGGTTTATTCAAAAGGAGGTTATCGATGCTGAAATGACTAACGTCCAACAAGGGAATGAAAATCCGAAGATCACACTCAATCAAGTCATAGAAGATGCTCATGTGACACTTTATACTATTCCACAAAAGACTGAAGTTCTAGTTACCAGCTCTTCTCACTCATCCGACTTGGCATCTAAATTCCTAAATTTCTCAGATATTCCCTATACAGATGCAGAAATCGTTTCTCCAATGTATGTTCATGTCCATCATGAGTTACCAAGCAATCAACACCTATACTCCTCATAATACCTGTTTTGGTTATCACTAAATCTTCACCTATATTCACCATAGTCATCCCACAATCATTACCATCCTTAACTCCTCCACCATAACAATCAACACCAACTCCACCACTAATAACTAAAGCAACCAATCCTTTATCTACACTTCCAAATTTTGCATCCGTCTTCCAATTCAACAACAAAGTCACAACATTAGAAAAAGAAGTTGCTAAACTCAAACAGAATGATCCTATCAACACTCAAGTGACTAATCTAGTAGATGAACACCTAGACTCAAGACTAGGAGCCACAAGAGACGAATTCATGAGCTACCTTTCGGCATCAATCACTGCTAGGATCACTGAGCAAGTCAAAAGTCAACTGCCTTAGATTTTGTCGAAGGAAGTGTCTAACTTTGCTCCTCCGGTGATCAAAAGCATCGTTACAAAGTCACTTGAGCATGCGGTTCTAGCGAAGGAGTCTTCACAACCAAAGTCTACATATGAGGCTGCTTCTACACTTATAGAATTCGAGTTAAAGAAGATTCTAACTGACAAAATGGATGAAAGTCAATCATATCTGACAGTTGCTGAACACAGAGAATGCTATAATGGATTGATCAAGTCTTATGACCTCGACAAGAGTCTTTTCTCCACTTATGATAAAGTTTATTCGTTAAAGAGAAGCCGAAAGGATAAAGATAAAGATGAAGACCCTTTCGCTGGATCAGACTGAGTGTTAAAGAAGAGGAAGACTAGCAAGGATGCAGAACAAACAACATGTCCGAAAACTAAAGATTCAAAGTATGGCTCATCCAAAGGCGACAAGTCTCAATCAAAATCTTCTGGAAAGTCTGTTCAGTCAGAGGATCAGAGTTTGAAGTTGCAGATTCAAATATGCCACAAGATCAAGAGGAGAACCCCGGTAATGATGTTGAAGAACCTAAGGGAAAGGTTGCATCTAAACGTGATTGGTTTACCAAACCTAAACGACCTCAAGAACCCACTAATCCTGATTGGAATGAAGGAAATACTCCACAACAAGGACCTACTCAAAGTTGGTTAATGATCCTAGCATCTTCTGCTGATAAACCGTCAAAGACCTTTGATGAATTGATGAGCTCTCCTATAGACTTCTCAGCATACATCATGAACGGCCTTAAGATCACCAATCTGACTCAAAAAACCCTGTTAGGGCCAGCATTCAAACTTCTCAAAGGCATACGTACCAATTTTGCTGAGTTGGAATATGACTTTAAAGAATGTTACAAAGATTTATCAGAGAAACTTGATTGGGAAAACCCAGAAGGCGGTGATTATCCATTTGATCTTACCAAACCCCTACCTTTAGTCATGAATGAGAATCCTCAGATGGTACCGGTTGAATACTTCTTAAACAATGATCTCAAGTATCTACAAGGAGGAATCTCGACCATGACATATACGACTTCCATAACGAAGACAAAGGCCGCACAATATGATCTTCTAGGCATTGAAGACATGGTCCGAAATATTTAGTGTCCTGTTAAAGTCGCCTATGATAAACATCCTCTTTGGGTTATATCACATTAGAGAGATCAACGTAAGACCTTCTATGGATATGCACGAGGATTGGAATCCACTCACGATGTCTACTCTACCAAACGTATTTTGGCAGTGACTCAGGTCGAGGTAATGAGAAAGCATGGGTATGGGTACTTGAGAGAGATTGAAATACGAAGAGTCGATAACGACCTCTACACATTCAAGGAAGGCGACTTCCTACGACTTCGAATCAACGACATCGAAGACATGTTGCTCCTTATTATTCAGAACAGGCTCACCAATCTCTCGAGTGATGATGTTTCCGACTTTGCTATAGCACTATAAATGTTCACCAGAAGCATGGTTATTCAAAAGAGAGTCAAAGATCTTCAACTAGGAGTCAAAAGTTACTAGAAGAAGATCAACGTCACCAAGTTAGAAACTACAAGACCCTGCCCAAGGAATAAGGATCCATACACTCCATATAAGGACCCTCAAGGATTCATTTATGTTGACACCTAAGGGAGAAATAGGTTGATGCGCTCAGATGAACTCTACAAGTTCAGCGATAGCACATTAACAAGGCTTAGAACTTCGTTGGATGACATCACTAAGAATATCCGAATGGAGTACCTGCCATAGAGAAGATGGAGTTCATTGGAAAAGAAAAGAGCTAATATCATGATCAAGGCTATTGACAAGCAGCTAAAGGAAAGGAGGATGAGGAGGAGCCTTGAAAAGTTTGTTGGTGGAAGGCACTACGGAACTGACCTCCGGTTACTTCAATGAACAATATGACTTTGTCATATTATGTTCGTCATCATAAGGTCATTTCGTATATTTTACAAACTTGTGAATATGTATATGTAGTGTAGATTTAAAAAATTAGGCATCTATAGTGTTTGAGTATGAATTTTCAAGAATTTCTTAGTAAATTTAAAAATTTTCAAATTAACATACTCAAACACCATATAATACCCTCATAATTTGAGGGGGGGCATTAAAATGTTTCAATAATCGGCTTGTTAATAATTGGACATCTTTTTCTCCAAAACCATGAATATTTAAATCAATTGATATCCAAAATATCAAGAGATTTGACATTTTTGATAAGGGAAGAAGATGTGATTAAAATATATGATTAAAGATGTGAATTTTAATATCTCTAGTGTACGCTAACCCATATATGTGCTAAACTCTTTCAATTAATCGATGCACATATGAAGGGGGAGCAAATGGTTACGTGTTGGCTGAAATGTAGACGTACCAAAGACCGACCATTTAAATTACTATATTGAAGTTATAAGGTGGTTAAGTTTAGGTATCCATTCCCATGATCCAGCCAAAACTGGAGGGATCTACCAGGGATATTCCACTAGATAGTGTAGAAGTCCTTAGGTATGAAAAAAGGAGTAAAGTGAGATTAAGGGAAAAGTGCTGACTGAGATGGAGCTAGTACTGGAACAAACCCAACAAGGTACTAGTTATGAAGTCTCGGTAAGCGTTGAAGGGGTTAAAGAATTAAAAAGAAAAGTTAAGATAAAGGGTGAAAAGAAAGAAGCCCTCCTTACACTTAGGTAGAAACCGAGTCAATACATCTGCTGTCAAGAATCACAAAAAATGATTGCTGACATTGAAGACTAACATCATGGACCTAGTGATGCAATGCATAACCCTCCTTAGCCACTCAGAATCTCTCAAAAGATTTTTGTTTCATTTCTCATGGAGATTACACGCATTTCTATCAACTTTCTCACTCTAAGTTAGTTGGTATTGAAATGGTGGCAGTCTGCTCTAGCCTTCGATCACTAAAACCAAAGTGCACTATTGAGTCTAGAGCCAAAAGAGATCATCCATACATCTCATTAGGACACTTGTCAAAATTATGTTTGCTAATTCAAACGATGTGAAAAACAAGAAATATATATTAAAAGTCCTATGCATTATCCTTGTGATTTTGCCAGAACATCCGAGTGATACTTAAATATTCACAGTGAAGATGAAATTCTTCTTAAGCAAACATCAAACAAGATCTTGGTAGGTGACTTGTGAGATCCTATACAGATCAAACTTGTGATACTTGATATCGATCCGGTCCAGCTTATGAATTGACGAATGAATTTTGAAAAAGATAAAACCGTTGGTGTGTCATAAAATTCATTTGCATTTTGACACACCGAATGATTTTCTAAATCGATTTTCAATCTTATGTCCATGGGAAGCCTCACAAGGGTATCTAGACATAGGAAAGCTAAACACGAATTGATGGCTTAATCGGAAAGATAGTAACTTACCGGTTCACTCTTACCGTGTTGTCTGCTTTGAGACGCTCTAGTAATGAGAATGACTAGTGCAGCTGCGAAACCTTGTGAACGAGATTCTTCGAAATTCTACCTAATCACAGGCAGTATTTATACTGAGCAACAGGGAACCGTGGTTGTTACAACCATATTTGACGAAGTGACAAAGCCACTTTCGTCCATATATGTTGTTTATCACTAACCTATTTATGCAGATTTCCTCACGATGGTAGCAGTTTCCCGATGACAAGTCGAAGCCAATACCACATGCTCATACTCGACTGAAATATATAAAGACATCATGAAAGCTCAAGTACATGTTTCAAGACTTTCGCTACTCTGTTATCGTACGTCTTTCTTGAAGTGACAAAGTGTTAAAGTCAAAGAATCTCAAAGAAGTTTCCGTCACTCTAACACCGGACGTCTTTCTCGAGGTGACGAAGTGTTATAGTTAAAGATTTTCTAGAAATATGTCTTATTCAAGCTTTCAAGAAACAAGTATGAGCATGTTGGTCCATATGTCATAAGTGCACAAGACAGCGACAAGAACACAAGATGATGATAAGAGATTATGCTTGGTCGATGATCTCAAATGAGCTTAAGTTCACATACAAGTCGGGCTTATTAGAACAAGCTCAAGCCTAAAGTCAAAGATCACTACAATATGTTCACAAGTTAAAGTAAAGAAAACAAGTCTGCGAGCACAAGACTAAAGACGAAGCATAGTATGCTAGACATAAGTTTTTGTAAAATGAAGTGACCTCCCTTAGGGGGAGATTGTTAGGAATACAAAAGTATCGGTCACTTCCATTAATATCATTAGATAGCTCGTTAAATAATATTTAGAACCTTAATAGGCTAGCTTAGGAAAGCCCATGGAAAGCCCATAGACAAAGCCACCTAGCCGGACATATTTAGGATATATATACCCTTTACATGCTATGGAAAGGGTGTTGGTTATTTATTTCTTACACATAGTAACATTGCATTTTCTTTCTTACTTTCTCCCTCTAAGTGTTCATCCAACACCTCTCTCTCTCTAAAACTTTACATTGAATCCATACCTTGTGTGTATTAAGATATTCTACAGAAATATTCAGAACACAAAAATGGAAAAGGTTACATTCTACCCCCCTTAAAAGAATTTCAACCTCGAAATTCAACTACTATCATTACTAAACAAATGTGGGTACTTAAGCTTCATCTAATCTTCACGTTCCCATGTGAATTCATTACCACGTTTCAAATTCTACCGAACCTTGACGATGGTAATCCTACTACGCTTCAGCTTCTTGAACTCTCTTTCTAAAATTTCCACAGGCACTTCCACAAAATTCAACTTGGCATTAACTTGGATCTTATCCAAGGGCACTTGCAGTGTTGGATCAGTCAAGCACTTCTTAAGGTTCGACACGTGGAACGTGTCATGAACACCATCTAACTCCTTAGGCAAATCTAACCTGTAGGCCACGAGGCCTACTTTCTCAATAATCTCAAAAGGTCCAACAAATCTAGGTGCTAGTTTCCCTTTCTTCCCAAAGCATACCACACCTTTCCAAGGTGACACTTTGAGCAAAACATAGTCACCTACACTAAACTCTAAAGGCTTCCTCCTCTTATCAGCATAACTTTTCTGACGATCACATGCAGACTTAAGTCTATCCTTAATCTGCGAGATCTTCACAGTGGTCTCTTGTACCAACTCAAGTCCTATCAACTGACCTTCTCCAAACTCAGCCCACATAATTGGCGAACGATACTTTCTACCATACAATGCCTCATACGGAGCAGATCTTACACTAGAATGATAACTATTGTTATACGAAAACTCAACCTATAGAAGATGAACATCCCAACTTCCCCAGAAGTCGAGGACGCACGCTCTAAGCATGTCTTCCAAAGTCTGAATAATACGCTCACTCTGACCGTCGATCTGAGGGTGGTAACCCGTACTCATGTCTAAACGAGTTCCTAATGCCTCTTGCATTGACTTCCAAAACCTCAATGTGAAACGACTATCATGATCCGATATGATCGAGATCGGCACACCATGTCTAGCAACTATCTCATTCAAATACAATCTAGATAATCTATCCATCTTATAATCCTTACGCATGGTAGAAAATAAGCGAACTTAGTCAATCGGTCCAAAATGATCCAGATTGTGTTATGCCCACTACTAGTCCTAGGCAACTTAGTCACAAAATCCATGGCTATCCTTTCCCATTTCCATTCGGGAATCTCAAGTTGCTGCAGCAAGCCGGATGGCCTCTGTTGTTCAACCTTAACCTTCAAATAAGTCAAACACTTACTAACATACACAGCTATGTCTTTCTTCATACCCGACCACCAATACCTATCTCTAAGGTCATAATACATATTATCAGCTCCTGGGTATACATAGTACTTTAACTTATGGGCTTCGTCTATTATCAGGGTTCTCACATCACCCTTCAAAGGCACCTATATTCGATCCAGGTAGTACAAAGTCCTATCACTTATTTGTTCTATCATCTCGTCCAAACCTTTCTACAATCCTACAGACTCATCCACAGCCTCCTTCTGAGCCGCCAGTATCCTATCCTTGATACTCAACTGAAGGGTCATATTCATAGCTCTAATTCTCTTTGGCTTTACTCTTTCCTTCCTACTTAAGGCATCAGCCACCACATTCGCCTTACCAGGATGGTAGCAAATCTTACAGTCATAATCACTAAACAACTCTATCCAACGACGCTATCGCATATTCAACTCTTTCTGACAGAAGATATGCTGAAGACTCTTATGATCCATATAGATGACACTCTTTGTCCCATACAGATAATGTCTCCAAATCTTAAGGGCAAACACAACTTCTCCCAGTTCTAAATCATGGGTCGTATAATTCTTTTCATGAATCTTCAACTGCCTAGACGCATATGCTATCACTTTACCTCTCTGCATCAACACGCAGCCTAGTCTTAACCCGGACGTATCACAATACACAACAAAGTCTTCCGGTCTAATGGGGAGAGCTAGAACAGGCGCATTACACAACTTATCCTTCAAAGTTTGAAATGCCAATTCTTGTTCCTCACCCTAATCGAAAGTCTTACATTTCTGAGTCAAGATAGTAAGAGACTTATCTATCTTAGAAAAGTTCTCAATGAACCTATGATAATATCTAGCCAATCCTAAGAACAAACGAACCTCAATCGAAGTTTGATACTTGCACTTAATTATCCATATATATAACTTAATATACATATATAAAATTAAAGTCAAAATATCAAATAATAAGAGAGAGTAAGTATTCCGTGAGGCTTCTAGAAGATTACTTTTATCCAAAGTAAAATCCAAAACCTTCCCGGGTCGTTTCTCGACGAGGCGTGAATTGAAAATCAAGGTTAAGTTCGTGATCGAGTGATTGATTGATCAAATTTTTGATTTGGAATTTTATTTCTACAAATAATATTCAAAAACAAATAAACGCAAGTAAACAATTAAAGCAATTAAAGATCGAACCTAAAATACGTTAACAGGAATTAAAAACGCGACTCTAAAACCTAAATTATCAAATTTAAACCCTACAAAGGCAAATTGAATTTTAAAGGTCCTAAATGATAAAAGAAATTTTTTTTTAAAGAATTACATTTTTTTGACTTTTATTTTATTTATTATGAATTAAAAACTAATTTAACCTAAAAATATTATTAAAATATTAAACTAAATTGGAAAATTCTAAAAAATTCATGAAAAATGCTTTGAACAATTCTAAGCCTAGGAAAAATAAAATGGTTCACACAGCTTATTGGAATAAGCTGTTAAAAAGCAAAATAGGGCTGAAAGGCTTAATAGCTAAAAAGGGTTTAAAAGAAAACTGAGGTGAAGTTATAACAAAAAAGACCCAAGGGCGAGTTGGTAGTGTGTGGTGTTGTTAAGGTGTTGGCTAGTATAAGGGGGAGGTCACAGGTTCGTCCCTTGTGACCTCTCTTCTTTATAAAGACAGATTACTAGACAGATTTTTAAAGGTCTTTTGATAAATTTTAAGCTAAGAAAAAGGGCACAATAAGCTAAAGGAAAAAAGCTAAAGGACTTAAAACTGATTAAGACTAACACTTAAAGAGGATAAATAAGCTAAAATTCAAATCAAAAGCTAAGCAAATAAGCTTGAAATGATAAAAGAAAATGGCAGACTACACTAACTGTTTTTAGCTTTTTGGCTTTAAACAGTTATATTCAAACTTGAATTTCAATAATTAAAAAGGCTTTTAAAAGGCTAAAATCAAAAACAGATAAAGTCCTAAATCCTAATATATCAAATAAGCTAAAATTTAGAATAATGGATAAGAATCTAAGCTATAAAACTTGAAAATGAAAGAGGGAACTTATGAAACTTATTTTTGGCTTTTTGATATGACATGACAGATTTAAAGCTAAAACCTAGGACTCAATAGGCCAAATAAAAAGCTAAAAACTAGAAACACCTATATCCAAAGGACAAAATTAAGCTAGACATAAGCAAATAAGCCTAAGCAATAAGCTAGAAAAGCAAGTTGCAAATGGCAGCTATACTACTTGTTTTTGGATATTTCAAATACAAGCACAACTTGCAGCCTTAATTTAAAGCTAGTAAATGATGCTATAAATCCTTAAAATCCAAAAACAGATAAATCTTATAAGCTATTAAACTTTTATCAATCAAAATCAAGCCCTAAACATCTTAAATCTAACCTCAAATTTGAAAATCAAAGCTGGCTAAGCAACTTAGCTAGTTCTAGTGACCAAAGACAGTTTTAAGGCATAAAATTTAGACTAAAACCTGAAACTCACTTCAAATTCATTCTAATGCATTTGAATACAGAATTGAGCATAAACAAAACACTTTGTAATGCATTTTGACCAAATCTAAATTATAACCAGATTAAGAAAACTAAAACTTCACATATTTGATATTTTGATAAAATAATCTATGAAACTTGACAATACTGATTAAAAAATTATAAAAACTAAATCTAAGGCTTATTAAAAGTTAATCAAAGTTGGAAAGAGAACCAAAGTGAGCTCAAACAACATTAACTTAAGTTAATGCTGCTTGACCCAAACACCCCTTTAAAAACATAAAACTACTTTTCAGCTAGAAACAGAAATGCTATAAACTAGATCATATAAGTAACATTAAGATAGAATAAGCAATTTTAAAGCAGAATAAGCATAATTAAGCAAGAATTAGCACAAATAAGCAATAATAAGCAGAATAAGCAGTTTGAAAACTTGTAAAAGGAAAATTGAATAACCTGCATCCATAGCTTACAATGAAGAACCTAAAGCTCTAGGGATTTAGCTTGTTGTCAATAAGCTGAATCCAAACCCATAAGCCCATCCATGACTGGCTTATCATCTATTAAGCTAGAACTGAGTAACTTCCAAGCATATTTAGATTTATAAAGGTAAAATAGTAAAAGAGATAATTTAAGCTTAAAAAGAGATTTTATTAATAACCAAATGATTACAATGCTTTTTAAAATACAATAAGCAAAATAAGCTGGAAAATAAGTTGAAAGTAATTTTACACTACTCCTAAACTAAATTACACTCGATGCTGTTACAATGAAAATAAAGCCTATTTATATAATACAAGGTGCAGGGTGTGTTTCTTTTGTGAGAGGCTTCCACGCCATAAATCTGAGCCGTTTAATCCATTTTGTGCTTCTTTAAGCTTTATCATAGCCATTGATTGTTGTCTATGTCCCATCGTCCAATCAAGCATCCTAGGATTGCCAAGGTGGAATTGGCAGTTTGTGAGGGTGGGGTAAGTGGGGTTGAGGGGGGTTTGTCGTGGTGCATGGGGATTTGGGAGGGATGGATAAATAGTGGGATTTGGCGGGTTGTTTAGTTTTGTTTATATTTGTTTGTTTTGTAATGGGGTTGGGGTTTAAAGGGTAACAGGGTTAGGTTTAGGACTCTAGGTGTAATTGTTTAAGGACTAATGGTGTAATAACCAGGGACTAACGGTGTAAAGCCATAAGGACTAGCAGTGTTAGTCCTCAAGGACTAACGATGCAAACCTTTAAGGACTAATGGTGTAATGGATTGGCTAATGGGCTTTTGGTTTGTGCCTTAGGTTTTAATGGACTTTTATGATTTAAAGCTTATAGATAAAGACTTAATGGGCTGGCTTGGCCCATTAAATGGGTCCGGGTTGGTCCATTTAAGATAAACACGTCTTTGGCTTTGACTTTTCACGCTCTTTCCATTCCCGTGCTTGGTTTTGTCGGTTTTGGCTTTGTTTTTGTCCTTTAGTGAATATTTGTTACCTGCAAAATCATAAATCACAAAACACACATATACAATGCATTTTTGATATATTTTGGTCATTTTAGGCTCGTTTTTATAGGTAAAAGGTATGTGTAATTAAGCACATACCAGAGTTCTAGGGGATTTCCAATTCTTAACAGCTTCAATCTTACTAGGGTCTACATGAATCCCATTACCATTTATCACATGCCCAAGAAACTACACTTTTCTTAGCCAAAATTCACACTTAGAAAACTTAGAATATAGTTTCTCCTTCTTGAGCAGTTCCAAGACTAACCTTAGGTGTTCTACATGCTCATCCCGAGTCTTAGAGTAGATTAAGATATCGTCTATAAACATTATCACAAACTTATCAAGATAAGGCCTACAAACTATGTTCATTAAATCCATGAATACCGCTAGTGCGTTAGTCAGACCAAAGGGGATTACTGTGAACTTGAAATGTACATAACGAGTTCTAAACACAGTCTTTGGAATGTCATCCTCATGCACTCTCAGCTGATGGTATCTAGACCTAAGATCTGTCTTTGAGAAAAACTATGACCCTTGCAGTTGGTCAAATAGATCATCAATCCTAGGAAGCGAATAATGATTCTTAACAGTCAACTTGTTCAATTCTCTATAGTCAATACACATCCTAAAAGTACCATCCTTCTTTTTCATAAACAATACCGGTGCTCCCCAAGGCAATGAGCTTGGTCGAATGAAACCTTTGTCATGGAGTTCCTTGAGTTGACCCGACAACTCCTCCAATTCAGAAGGTGCCAAACGATAGGGAGACTTCGCAATTGGTACAGCTCCAGGGATTAACTTAGTCTGAAACTCAATTTCCCAGAGAGGTGGTAATCCTGATAAATCATCCAAAAATACCTCAGGAAAATCTCTAACCACAACAATCTATTCTTGTTTCTTATCTCTAGTCTTAGCCCTCATCAAAAGTCTTGCTTTCTCTTCTAGTCTTTCTACTAATACTCTAAGCACCTTGCCATCTAGTAATGGTATCCTCACTACTTTCTCATGATAAATTATTTCAGCCTTATGATTAGACAACAAATCCATACCTATAATCACATCAAAACTCCCATGCTGGAATGGTATCAAATCGATGTCAAAGACATGACCCTCGATTTCTAGTTTGCAACTTTTAATAACCTTATCAATCTCTACAAGCTGCCTGCTAGCTATCTCAATCTCATATCTGAAACCTAATTCACTGGGCTCTATGCCTAACAGAGGTTTAAAAGTAGTAGAAACAAAGCTATTGTCGGCACAAGAGTCAAATAAGGTAGTGGCAAAATGATTGTTTAAAGTAAATGTACCCGTCATAAAGTTCGGATCCTGGCGAGCTTTCTCTGCTCCCAACATGAATGCCCTACCCCTAGCTTGGTTCCCTTGGTTTCTACGACCCTGGCCCCCATTATTAGCAACAACTTGGTTTGAACAGTTTCCTCCTGGTCCTTGTGCTCTATTCAATCTAGGACATGTCGGTTTGAGACGGTCGGTACTCCCGACATTTATAGCATGCTCCACGAACAGGTGCTGGGTTCCTTACATTTACCAGGTTCACATTCCTAAGCACAAATCTACAATCCTTTGCAAAATGACTTGGACTATTACAATAGAATTCAGTGCGACAAGGCCCTCCCGGTGCATGGAATAAGCTGAAGGTGGAACACATGGGCCAATCACCCGTAATTCACCTTCTACAGGTTTTCGGTTAGTAGAAAAATCATTTCTAGTCCTACTCCTCTATGTATCACCCCTACCATTCTATCCTTGCTAGGTTTCCCCCCACATTTCCTCTTTTCTCAATCCTATCTTAATGATCAATTCTAATAGCCTCATATGGTCAGTGCGAACCTAGAAAAACTTGACACAGCCTATTGCATAGTCTTTAGCTCCAATACTGCCACCAGCCCACAATCATGGAGCAATGGCCATACACGTATCACTAAATCTTCCTACATACAATAGTCACTAAATGTGGAACTAACCTATCCAACCATGAAACCTAACAGTAAAAACAACAAACCCGGCCAAGTCCCAAGGCCAGCCCGCAACATGGCGTGGATTCCACCCCCAAAAAAAAAAACCCAGTATCCAACATTTTGCATCTCATGACAAGGACAAAAAACACTTCTATCATCAAAACTTAAAGTCATTCCATGACATACCTACCAACAACTACCCGGCTTAGCGAGCGGGATATGAGATGTTCTACACTATAAAGGCCTTACCATAAAATGAACCAGTAGAGTATTTTACTTATTGGTCAATACAACACCACTCAGAAACATGCAAAACCCCCGGAACTCCATTTTCTCAATCCATCGAGTAAGAAACTACAACACCACCCTTAACATCATATTACTGGAGGGAAATACAAGCTAAGAAGCTCCTTATAAAACAACTAACCCGTTGCCATTCACTAACACAATCCTAACCGTTCTCCTGAACATTCTCAATAACCATATTACCATATTGAGTTTCCACATTAGATTACCATTGGTTCCCAACCTGACTAAAATGGCAGATTAAGGTTTCAACACTAGTTGGGCAATTATTGTCTAGAATTCGGGGCCATCCCTACACCCTCATAACTCCTCTACTTCCCATTGACTCTCTCTACATTCCCATTGACTCCCAACCCCTGGTCATTCCCTTGACCATTCAATTCATCAACACGCTCATCATTACCTCCCCTAGGTCCTCTACCCCTCCCACCTCTACCAACCTGTTTACCTGTTTCCCCTCCTCGAGATTCGGCAGCAGGCCATCTAGCACTTCAGGTCCTCATCCTTGGCGGTATTATCTACACAAGGGAGAACATGGGAAACGTTAGGTAGGTAGGAAGACTAACATATATATATAATATCTTACTATATATAAATATACACTTAATACCCCCTTATGGTGTCAACATTAATTTGTGTGAACGACATTACCAAGTATGAGTAAGTTTTGATACTT
Organism: Tanacetum coccineum; assembly: GCA_026074375.1. NCBI lineage: Eukaryota > Viridiplantae > Streptophyta > Magnoliopsida > Asterales > Asteraceae > Tanacetum > Tanacetum coccineum. The sequence continues at coordinate 36,641 of BQNB010013015.1, read as the reverse complement.
TTATAACTACGTTGTCCACCGTATTTATATCCGCATCCTTTCCTAGTCATACTTAGTATTGAGCTCACACATCTCAAAGACTGACATAACTAAAGCACCAAACCGCGAACACGCGAAAGCAAGCAAAAGCGGAACACCGTGCACATAGATCCTATACACAACTAAATGACGGATCTTAGGTTATAGACTAGGCCAACCCACCTAGTTCTCTATAACCTTGGCTCTGATTACCAATTTGTCACACCTCGACAATGGAGGAAACTCGGGAATGCAACACAATGATCAATAATAACACAAGATACAATATATAGAAAACTACAATGCATAAACTTCAAGTGTTACGAAGACCATCAACCTTGAACAAACCTTGAGTGATGTCCCAAATCATAACCAAATCCAAAATCTCTTACAAATTTCAAATGCCTACATATGGGTCCAAATCCAAACTTAAACCAAAACTTCCAAATACTAAGAACCAAACAAATAAACAAGCAAGGCTTCACATGAAAAATCCACACAGGATACTCCTAAGCCTGCTATCACATATCACCAACCTGTTCATCTTTCACTTCACCTGAAAATGATACTCGAAAATGTCAACAATAATGTTTGTGAGCTCGTATGTTTGACCTTAAACCCAAAAGCTGTGCCAATATCTCAAAACAATGGACAATAGTGCAATATGATAGTGAATATATAAGAATCACCCATGACTTAGCATCCTCACTAATCATGTAAACCCAACCCTACCCAACCCGCTACTCATAACCCTGCCCAAGCATCCCCTCTATTCAGGTAGCAATTATTTCACATTACGCACCCTAAAGGTCCTACCAGCTGGAGCACTATATTAGGGCAGGACCACAACCCTTGCCGTGCCAAACACAGTACACGCAAGTAAAATCACAACCCTTGCATGCCAAACACAGTACATGCAAGTAAAATCACAACGCTTGCATACCAAACACAGTACATGCAAGTAAAATCACATCACATATATTCACATAGCAATCATAAGTACATAATTTTCCTAAAAACAAAATCACGTTTCGTATAGTTTAATTTCAAAACAGTTCAAAACACGTTTGAGTATCATTTTCCCCCAACGGAAAAACAGTAGAAAAATAGGGCTACGAGAACTCACCTCAAGCAAGTCTTAAGCAACCAAATCTTAATCACACAAGCAAATGCAACGACGTCCGCACACGACCTAGTCTAGTCAATGTCCCATTAAATCATTTATTTCCAAAACAGTCTTCACGTTTGATGCATAGAGGCTAGATACGTTGTACAATTACCCATAACAATTTAGTGGTGTGATGGTTGGCGTCTCATCCCAAAATATCTTATCAATCTGATATCTCAACGATACATACTTATACTATTTAAAGAAAATAGATAAGTAATATAAATAAATATTTATAATAAATAATTATAAATATATCTCGACAAGTCCAATCGGTACTCTTGGTTACCATAAAATAATCATAATATGGTTGAAAATGAAAAGTTTATTCATAATAAACATATTAGAGAAGTTTCGAGAAAAAACTATATTTTTCGTCTTTTAGTGAATTTATTAAATAAATAAAATAATAAAATAATATTTTATTATTTAAAACCAAAATCATGTTCTTAAGTAAAATTTTCTAAGTATAAACTTTTTATGAAATTTCGACATGACCCGTACGCTTATATAACGTTTTCCAAAGTTTTAAACCTTAATTTCAACACTTTTCACCATTTCGACACTTTTCGACAAAATTCCAAAAATCTAAATCTTTAACGTTTACTAAAATGTTTTTCCCAAAGATAACGTTCAATATCACTTCGTAAATACATTTCACTTTCAAAAATCCGTCAAAAACTCTTAAAATGACTAAATATCGCTTATTGGGCTTTAAGGCCCAACAAGGGACCATAAATATTTATAAGTCCCAAAACACATTCTAAACCCAACTAAGGTCCATTTAAGTATGACATAAGCCATACTAATAAGATAAAAAAACCCGGACTCATAATAAGCCATCAAATAAGCCACAACTTATTTGTGCCTAATGGGCGGTGAGCCTAAGAGCTCCAAAAATCAAGTCCGTAAGCTCAAAAATAAGCTAGTACACTACGTATAGTATTTGGTTAACACCATAAGCTATAAAAATATACCACGAACATAACTCCAAACCACAAAAATAATCAAAATCACTTCCCTTGTGATTCTAAAATATGACGTGAGCATATAAGCTCAAAGTAAGTCACGAAAAGCCCACAAAATAAGCTATACAAGCTATTATTCAAAATAAGCTATTTAGCAACATATGTTATTCAACCATCATGACCACAATACCAAAACTAACAAAATCTTATCCTTGTTTCATTTATTCGAACCCCAAACGCACCCTATATGTCCGTTTTGCTTCCAAAAATCGATTTTTATGACGATCAACTTGTACAACTAAAATCTATGCATCAATATAAACCCAAAAGGACAAACGAAATTTAAATTTGGAAACTTACAAGAAAATCTTCAAAAATATAGATTTCGACACGAACCAGACAACCCAAACGTTGTTTAAATGGATACCCGACTATTAAAATCAACCCGAAAGTACTCTATATCACCATGATCTTGATCAAAGTTGAAAAATATAAGGGTTTGTTTGGTGGCCTACTTCGGATGCAAGAAGAGAAGGAAAGGAGATACAAAATGATTTTTGTGTGTTTTTTTGTAACTATGAGTGCTTTTTGAAATCAAATGAGACATGTAAGGATGCATGAATGGGACAAGGTTCCTAGAAAAGGGCCTTGTGGTTCCCTTGTGGTACCAAATTCGTCCAAGGCGTCCTAGGGGGTCTCGGGAACTTCTTTTCGTATCGGGATCACTTAAAAGCTCGTAAAACTTAACCGTAAATTATTCCCCAAAATTAATTAGCATTTTTATTCACCTTAAATATACTTTTCCATTAACCTAAAGTATTTACACGACATATTTACACTTTAAACCCTTCAAAACTCATTTGGACATTAACGGACGTAGTCAGGACTCCGTTTTAACAGCATTTCACAATTTCACTGTGTCCCTCACCCGGAACTTAACTAACATAATAATAACCTCTAAAAAGGACTATTAGTTACAATAAACCATAAATTACCACAATTCTCATAAAATCACCACCGTCAACACGGTACAAAAATCTGAATAAACTGACAAACATCAAATAGTCAAAGGACTAAAAATGAAATATTAAGAACACAAAAGGGGCAAAGGTTACATTCTACCCCCCCCCCCTCCTAAAAGGATTTCAACCCCCGAAAATTTCAACACTAACAACACAAAACAAATGCGGGTACTTAAGTTTCATATGATCTTTACGTTCCTACGTGAATTCAGGACCAAATCGAATTCCACCGAACCTTGACGATGGCAATCCTACTACGCTTCAGCTTCTTGAACTCTCTTTCTAAAATTTCCACAGGCTCTTCCATAAAATTTAACTTGGCATCAACTTGGATCTCATCCAAGGGCACTTGCAGTGTTGGATCAGCCAAACACTTCTTAAGGTTCGACACGTGGAACGTGTCATGAACACCATCTAACTCCTCAGGCAAATCTAACCTGTAGGCTACGAGGCCTACTTTTTCAATAATCTCAAAAGGTCCAACAAATCTAGGTGCTAGTTTCCCTTTCTTCCCAAAGCGTACCACACCTTTCTAAGGCTACACTTTGAGCAAAACATAATCCCCTACACTAAACTCTAGAGGCTTCCTCCTCTTGTCAGCATAACTTTTATAAAGATTACGCGCAGCCTTAAGTTTATCCTTAATCTGCGAGATCTTCTCAGTAGTATCTTACACTAACTCAGGTCCTATCTACTGACCTTCTCCAATCTCATCCCACATATTGGCGAACGATACTTTCTACCATACAATGCTTCAAACGGAGCACATCTCACACTAGAATGATCACTATTGTTATACCAAAACTCAACCAACGGCAGATGAACATCCCAACTTCCTCCGAAGTCCGGGACGCCCTCTCTAAGCATGTCTTCCAAAGTCTGAAAAGTACACTCACTCTGACCATCGGTCTGAGGGTAGTAAGCCGTACTCATGTCTAAACGGGTTCCTAATGCCTCTTGGAATGACTGCCAAAACCTTGATATAAACGACTATCACGATCCGATATGATTAAGATAGGCACACCATGTCTAGAAACTATCTTATTCAAAATACAATCTAGCCAATATATCCATATTATGATATGCACGCATAGATAGAAAATGAGCAGACTTAGTCAATCGGTCCACAATGACCCAGATTGTGTCATGCCCACTACTATCTAGGCAACTTAGTCACAAAATTCATAGCTATTCCTTCTTATTTCCATTCAGGAATCTCATGGCCTTTGATGCTCAGCCTTAACTTTCAAACAAGTCAAACACCTACTAACATACATAGTTATGTCCTTCTTTATACCAAACAACCAATACCTATCAACTAAAGGTCATAATACATATTATCAGCTCCTGGGTGTACATAGTACTTTAACTTATAGGCTTCGTCTATTATCATGGTTCTTACTTCACCCTTCAAAGGCACCCATATTCGATCCAGGTAGTACAAAGTCCTAATCACTTCTTTGTTCTATCATCTCGTCCAAACCTTTCTACAATCATACAGACTCATCCACAGCCTCCTTCTGAGCCGCCAGTATCCTATCCCTGATACTCGACTAAAGGGTCATATTTATAGCTCTAATTCTCTTTGGCTTTACTCTTTCCTTCCTACTTAAGGCATCAGCCACCACATTCACCTTACCAGGATGGTAGCAAATCTTACAGTCATAATCACTAAACAACTCTATCCAGCGACGCTATCGCATATTCAACTCTTTCTGACAGAAGATATGCTAAAGACTCTTATGATCCATATAGTTGACACTCTTTGTCCCATATAGATAATGTCTCCAAATCTTAAGGGCAAACACAACTTCTCCCAGTTCTAAATCATGGGTCGTATAATTCTTTTCATGAATCTTCAACTGCCTAGACACATATGCTATCACTTTACCTCTCTGCATCAACACGCAGCCTAGTCTTAACCCGGACGTATCACAATACACAACAAAGTCTTCCGGTCTAATGGGGAGAGCTAGAACAGGCGCATTACACAACTTATCCTTCAAAGTTTGAAATGCCAATTCTTGTTCCTCACCCTAATCGAAAGTCTTACATTTCTTTTTGAGGTTTTGAGCGACTTAGGAATGTTTTTATTAGGCGTAAAAGTAGTTTTGGAGAGCTCGTTTCGAATAGATAGTTTTTCATATATCGCACACTGATTTCAACTTAATTATACTTATATATAACTTAATATACATATATATAATTAAAATTAAAATATCAAATAATGAGAGTGAGTAAGTATTCCGTAAGGTTTTTACAAGGAAGATTACTTTTATCCAAAGTAAAATCCAAAACCTTCCCGGGTCGTTTCCCGACGAGGCGTGAATTGAGAATCGAGTTTAAGTTCGTGATCGCGTGTTTGAATAATCAAATTTTGATTTGGATTCTAATTCTACAAATAACATGCAAAAACAAATAAAGGCAAGCTAAAAACGAAAGCAATTAAGGTTAAAACACGAAAACGATAACGGGAATCAAAACCCGAGCTTTAAAAACCTAAATTATCAAATTTTAACCCTACAAATGCAAATTTAATTTTTAAATGTCCTAAATGATTAAAAATAATTTTAGAAAAAAGAATTATATTTTTTTGACTTTTATTTTATTTATTATGAATTAAAAACTAATTTAACCTAAAAATATTATTAAAAATATTAAACTAAATTGGAAAATTATGAAAAATTCATGAAAAATGCTTTGAACAATTCTAAGCCTAGGAAAAATAAAATGGTTCACACAGCTTATTGGAATAAGCTGTTAAAAAGCAAAATAGGGCTGAAAGGCTTAATAGCTAAAAAGGGTATAAAAGAAAAATAAGGTGAAGTTATAACAAAAAAGACCCAAGGGCGAGTTGGCAGTGAGTGGTGGTGTTAAAGTGTTGGCTAGTATAAGGGGGAGGTCACAGGTTCGATCCCTGTGGCTTCCCTTTTTGAAAAAGAAAATAAGCTAGAGAAAACCTAATGAACGCTATAAAAGCCTTTCTAAAGGTGTATGATCATATACCTCCTAAAGAAAAGTGCATGGCTTTAGCGCTAGCTGAGGAGAGATTTCTTAAACTTAAGCAAATTTTGGAAGAAGAGCTAAATCAACCGGAGAAAATACAAGAATTGATTCTTAAACTTTTAATGATTTGAAAATTCTTAATGGAATTCAACTTAAAAAAGAAGAGCAGGCAGTTAAAATTTGTACTCCATATTGGAAGTGTCCTATTTTTGATGAAGACGATGACGATGACGAGGAAAGTTCTATTCCTTTGAAAGATATTATTTCTGAACTTCCTCTGTCAAATGCAATCACACCTGACTTTCACTCCGCCCAACAACGGCGCCAAAAACTTGATGTGTTTGATCGTTGTAGGTGTATATGTAGAAGGAAGATGAGATCAGTCATAGTTTTAAATTTATATTTTTAGTGGGCCCGCGACATAAACAAAAAACAACACTTTAACGAGCCAGTGGAGCGCCCGATCGATATAGTTTCCGGATGTAAGTAGGGTGTCCGAACATATTGAAGCTAGTTAAATCACTATCAATTTAATTATATATCTTGGTTTATCTAATCGTATGTTAATTCGATAAATTCTAGAAAGTTTCTAGAACCTTATGTAAACGGCTATGTCGTCCTACATGTCCTAAGAATTTCTATGGGAAAGAACGGGAAAATGGTTTTCCCAGCCTGATAATACTGGCACAATTTTGGTCTGGTGTCTATAATCACTTCAAAGGCACTTATAACCCACGCAAGCTAATTATCAAAAGGAATAAAAGCGGGAGGTCCAGTAACCTTATTCTAAGAACTGTATAAACCATTATTAATTCCGATTAGAAAGTTGTTTTGTTTATTAAGTGCAGCATGATTTCTTTTCACAGGTGGCATATCATGTCGTAAGACTTAGGCGTTACATCATCCTAAAGACTAGATACAATAATTCTGTCACAATTAAAGCAACCGCATAAGCCATCCTTATTTGCTGATTATGAAATATGTAGGGCGCTATGCGGATTTACAAAGCGAACGGTGGGATCTTGTTAAACCTAGCTAGATAGGAGAACATTTACCCACTTACGCGCTTAATGACAATTTTAAATTTATACACTAGAAGTCCACAGTTGGTCCACTATCCAATGGAATTAGAACGTTACTTGTTGAATTATCTAGGTCACCTGCTAGTCAACATGGTCAATAAACCATTGGCAATATGTAACAACAGGCAATTTTTGGAATTTTAAATGACTATTTTACCCTTTGACATTTCGGGTCCGACGACTTTTTGACTTTTGATCTTTTATTGTCACATAAAAACGATTACCGCGTAATTGGTAATTTTTGGGAACATATTTAAATAATAAATCATATTTATTATTACATATCTCTCATGTGCAAATTTATTTTTAACTTATTTGACTTGAAAACGAGAAGATATATGTTATTCCTAGGTTGACTTATCAAAATTGACCTGCTAAATCCCGTGTTTCACGACTCGCACACACTCTAAAGCAAATATTGATCTGTAAAATGACATTCCTGACAAGTTTATAATTTGCCCGAGGACCCGAAAACAAGCAGAAAATGACCAAAATACCTCAAAGGCAGAAAGAAAGGGAAAGATGAGGGGGAGCAAAAAAAAAAAATATTTTACAGAAACGAGAACAAGGAACCGGCGTACCGACAAATCGAAAATAATTACACGCATTATATTTGAATTATCATTGAACTTTTAATTAAAAAAAAATAGTTTATAATAAGAATATTGATCATTTTATTCAATGATTGCTTGTCGTTAAAACGCGATATTCAAGTTAAAAGTTGAGTAGTATTTTTTTACAATAAAGCTATCGTGTTACACAGAAATAAATAATAAAGCATTTTAGAATAAATTATAAAACCTTTAAGATGAAAATGTGCATGTGAGTGAATTTACTCATCATTTATGGAAAAATCATTAGGAATTGCAATTGCGCAGTTTTCGTGTTGTCATGAAATCGATCCCTTTTAACTAGCAATAAAACCGAGTCCCAACCAATAAGTTTTATAAAAGATTACACAATTGTCCTTCAAGTAAATATTATACAACAATTACTCAAATAAACAATATGAGACTTGCAACATTTTTTATAAAACTATCTAGTATATAAAGGGAATGAATAGGGTTTTCCTTATCATTTTTTTGGCACTATAACCATAGCCCCATTCTTCCTCCCTCCCTCCGATCTTCGCTCGCCTCCGGCCAAAAAGTAATATTCATGCCGCCATATCCAATCACCAACACATCTCCGATCCAACATCACCATCCACCAGCGTCATTTCACCCTCACCGATGGCGGAAGGGATGTGGGTTGGCGGGGGGTGGGTAGAAGATGGGGAAATGGGGAGAAAACTAAGCCACGTCCTCACTCACCACTCCGGCTGCCGTACCAGGAGTAATCCACCGGAACACATTTTTCGGCCGCCTGCCGCCGACCACCAGCCGCCCCTCCATCACCAACCCACCTCCGATCCAACAACACCATCCACCACCGATGTCACCCTCACCACCTTCGTCCTCATCACCACTCCGGCTGCCACCTCCACCGAACACCACCATCACCACCACATCACCACCGCCGCCACCCTCATCACGCCACGCACCACCATCTCCACTACACCATCTTTCCATCGTCACCATCATAAGGTGCGTTGGGTTTATGGCAGCACCAAAAGGGTGCGTGTGGTTTTATTAAGCACCAAAAAGGGTGCGTTTGATTTTCACCACCACAAGGGTGCGTTTGGCAGTCACCACCACCACAAGGGTGCGTTTGGCAGTCACCACCACCACAAGGGTGTGTTTGTTTATATGGTTAACACCATAAGGGTGCGTTTGGCAGTCACCACCAGCCACCACCTATGGGTGCGTTTGGTTTAACCAAAACCAGATAGGGTGCGTTGGGTTTTTCTCCCCACAAAGGGTGCGTTTTGGTCTAGCTGAAAAACCACAACAAGGGTGTGTTGGGTTTTAAAATCGAATAGGGTGCGTTTGGGTTAACAGCAGTTAGGGTGCGTTTGGTTTAACAGCAGTTAGGGTGCGTTTGGGTTAACAGCAGTTAGGGTGCGTTTGGTTTAGCAGAACTGCCAAAAGGGTGCGTTTGGTTTAGCAGAACTGCCAAAAGGGTGCGTTTGGTTTTGGCAGATTCACCCACCAAGGGTGCGTTTGGTTGGTTTAACTGCACCTAGGGGTGCGTTTGGTTATGGGTTTAACAGCCTTAAGAGGGTGATTGTTTCTGTAGTTAACAGCCCCAATAGGGTTGTTTGGTTCAGCGAGCAGGGTGTGGTTCTTTCAATATAGTATATATAAAATACTAGGCAAATCCAAACTCTTCACCCTTCACCAAGGTAAAAAGTCAAGACCTACCTATTTTGTTTAGTTTTGATACATATTGAAACACGCGTATTTGCAACACGAATTGATTAAAAATGATTAAGTTATATAGTTTTAAGATTGTTTAATTTATAATTATACAATAACCAGATAAACAAACGAGAATTATACTTTTACAAATGAGACAACTATTTTAGCTACAACCTGTCAAGAAAACGAAATACTAAATTATAAAATATTATTTTATAATTCCTGACTAGAAGATAAAGTCATAACTTTTGTAAAAGCTTTGAAGCATCGTTTACATAATTCTCAACTATAAAACGTGCTTAACTTTTATAACAAGGACTCTTTATTAACTTATATGGTGATTTCCTGAAACCGTCGTCAAAATTATATGGTTTTAATTAGTTTCTCACGTTTCTTATATAATACTTGCAAGGTATTATATACTTTTATTTTATTTTCATATATAATACATGTTGCGTATTATATACACTTCGTATTATTCTTTTGGTTGTTTGTCCTTGTTATATAATTCACGATATGAAGTATATTTTTAACTAAATACTTTTAGTCACGTTTGATTTTTCTTATGTAATTATACGGAATATATTACATACTTTGTGTTTACTTTTCGATTTATTTTATTTAACCAACCACCAAACTATTACAACATGAGATCTAAATCTTTTATCAACGTGTCACGTTGACGTAAGCATCCATCAGAAAACTCAAATACATTATCCTAAGCTAGTGGATCATAGCCGTTAAGATAAATTGCAACTTCGTGGTCGAGCCATTCAGGGTTCCGTTTGTGTTGTGCTTAATATGTACACTTCTGGCAACCGTTCTTCAACATCAATGTGAGTTTATAGCCCCGTGTTTTACTGGTTTTATTATATTGTTGGTGACAGCATGATTGTTTGCAAATTCATTCACATGATTGACTTATGCTTGTTACATGATCGTTTACAAATTGGTTTACATACTCACTTACATAGCTCGCTATGGGATACATTATTTGACTTCATTTTTAGTCACAAATACATACTTTACTTTTGAAATGATTACGGATTAGCTGAAGCGGATTGAACGGATAACTACAAGTAAATGCCTGGGTGTTCTTGGAGGGGACACCTGCGAGGGGTACATATTCATTACTGCCCGAGTGTTCTTGGAGGGGACACCTGCCAGGGGTACATATTCATTACTGCCCGGGTGTTCTTGGAGGGGACAACTGCGATGTTTATTTTTTGATATTTTTATTTTTAATTTTTATTATAGGTACATATGGTTTTCATTACTGCCCGGGTGTTCTTGGAGGGGACACCTACGATGGGTACATAGTGCATCGGTTTCATAAACTTAGAGTAATCGTAATTACTCATTGGGCAATACATACTTGAAATATTTCGTGATAGTTTTAATTATCATGCATACTTTGAATAATTGCGGTCCAACTTTCATACGTACAATTTTTGGCAACTATTATAAGGATTGAAATGGTCATGCATACTTTATAAATCTTTTGATTTCAACGTTTATACTTACAAAAATCTATGAACTCACCAACTTTATGTTGACACTTTTAAGCATGTTTTTCTCAGGTGAATTAGATGCTTGGCTTACTTGATGTGCATTGGAGTCTAAATTGACAAGATTTCATTCATGGATTTCTACTTACATACAAATGATCAAATCTCGTTGTGTTGTTTTACAAGTTTTTCATTGTGATGCAATTATGGGACAAATGTTATATCAATTTCAAGGAAATCAACGAGATTACTTTTCAAACGACACATTTAGAGGTCGTTCTCTTGTATCTTGTGCTGTTGTATTATGAAGTAACGCCCCCGGACATATTTCCGATGCGACACATTTTTGGGGGTGTTACAGATTGGTATCAGAGCACTGGTTATAGAGAACTAGGTTGCATATTTTACCCTAGACTATAACTGTTTTTTCACAAAATAGCATCACTTAAAATCATTTTCAATGTGCATACAACTTATCTTTCTTACTTGCTTACATTACTTGTTACATTGAGTGCTTACATGACATACATATATATAATATATATGCTTGCATCCCTTTTGGGTATATCGTACGTTTATTTATATAAGAGTTAATTATATAAATACTAGAACATTTCTTTAGACATTGTGAGTTGCACAATGGTCTCATTTATACCTCAGACTTTATGAGCTCTACAATGGTCTCATTTTACTTCTTAGACATTGTAAGTTGCATAATGGTCTCACTTTGTTCTCAGACATTATAAGTTAAACAATGGTCTCTAAGAATATTTTTTCTTCTTCTCATAACTTTATAGAATATCGTATTACACGTAGCCGTATTATTTTGTTTACATGTAATTATGTATGAATCTAAGTATTACAAGTCTTGTATGGGCGGGACTTGTAATATGAGGATTGATATGATAATTGCTATGTTAACAAAACCCGTCACCGTTCTGTTTACATTGGATTATGTATGAATCTAAGTATTACAAGTCTTGTATGGGCGGGACTTGTAATAGGAGGATTGATATGATAATTGCTATGTTGGCTCGTTTATAAAGACCTTCATCTTATTTACTCTAACCGAGTACTCATTAACTATCTTGAACACTATGTGATTTCCCTGATAGTTTTACTCCCCGTCTCCGAAGACGAGTTTTAAATACTCGTCCCATACTCATTAGAGCACCTGCATCGATATGTGATTCACCACCTTAAAGGTTATGTGAGTACGCGTATTGAATCAGAAATTATTAAGTAGGATGATTTATATTCTCTTTATTTGAAAGGATTGTGACGCCTCTTCATTTAAATAAATAAATTGTAAATCACCAAACCATAAGTTTATCAATTCATTTTTTACAGAAATTGGGACGCTTCTTTATGCAAATAATGAATTATAAATGAGTGGGTTAATGGTATCCAATGTGCCACGAGTATGAACTCGAACCCGATAATCACCGGGATCCGTTAAAAAGGTCTAGAAACACAATTGTGCCTTACTACTCAGCAGAATCTTAAGGCCTCACTTGAACTACCTTATCTCATTCTTAAGTTATTACTTTTGCCGTTACAAATCTTTACGATCATGAACTGTTTGTGGAGCTAACCGACTTGTGCACACTTGAACTAATGGAGTTGATTCATCTTCGAACTAACGAATGAGTACCATATTCCTCCGTCTATCGCATAAGCTCTCCCGCGAGCTTCTCTTATTTGTTGAACTTTATTCTAGGGATATTGTTTCTCGAAATGTCCTCACTCTCTTCACCCCATCACTATTTGTTATAGTTATTGACGTTATGGTTGCTGTTGTTGGGCCCTAGAGCGGTCCCAGCTTGTACAACTTTATCCAATAGGTAATGCAACCCCCCCTTAAACCAGATAAACACCTATCGATGAAACATCTAGTCTAACTATTCATTTCGGGCCACTAGTACGAAGACTTAGGTCGCGATACATCCTAGTACTACCTAAGTAAGTTGAATACTTACATCCATTAGCCTCGTCCGATGTTACTCTCACGAACATTAAGATAGCAGAAATTGTCACTGCAAGTACAACAGTCTAAAACTTTACACAGACATACTCACGCGACTACACTTTCTCCTTCGATGCTTTCACTATTAAAAGACTTTCTTATAACGCGTGTATATCAGTCATAAGACATGTAATGATATTTTTTTGAGATACCTATTTTGATGGATTAAATATCCTGGTCAAACCTAGCCAAAATTATGGTATATTGAGAAGTGTCGAAACATCTAATTTTGCTGACTAAAGTTAGCAACACTATGCTTAAAAACTGGTTTATTAAATCTTAAATCTTTTCTTAGTCATACATAGGTTTAACCAAGAATCGAATCCCGGGACGGGATTCCTTTAAGGGGTAGGTACTGTAACAACCGGCAATTTTCGGGAATTTAATGACTATTTTACCCTTTGACTTTTCGGGTCCGACTTGACTTTTTGACTTTAGATCTTTTATTGTGACATAAAAACGATTACCGCGTAACCGGTAATTTTTCGGAACATGTTTAAATAATAAATGATATTTATTATAGTTTATCTTCATGTGCAAATTTATTTTTAACTTATTTGACTTGAAAACGAGAAGATATATGTTATTCCTAAGTTGACTTATCAAAATCGGCCGCTAAATCAGTTTTCACAACCGGATTAAGAAAATTTGAATAAAACTACATCGACAACTTTTTAGTTTTGCCGAGACACCTGATAACAGCAAAAAATGACAAAATACCCTCGCAAATTTAGAACGGAAAACGCGTACCGACATAAAAATAATTAAATTACATTTAATTATCACCGTTATTAAATAAAAATATTTAATAAATTATTTATCATTTAATTCAGAAACGGTTGCTAAAAACGCATATATTCAAGTTAAAGTTGTATTTTACAGATAAAGCTTACGGGTGATACCCGATGACTATACAAATAAATAATAAACATTTTATATAAATGTTATAAAACATTTATGAAAACTAGTCATGTAAATACTCATTTTTGTGGGAAAAATCATTTGGAACGCAATGGCGCAAGTTTCGTGTTTTGAATCATCCGTTAACTAGCTTAAACGAGTCCCGAATCATTATTTAACAAAAATTACACTTTAGGTCCATGTGGTAATATTTACAACATCAACCCTATACTATTTGAGACTTGCCACATTTATTTTAAACTTTAGGGTATAAATACATAGCTACTAAGGTTTTTTTTTATATTAAAAACTAAAAATTACACACTGCCTTACATGGCTCACTAGCCCTATTTATACAAAGAAAAAGGTAAAAACAAGCTGAAGTCTTCTGTTTGACTTTCATTGACTTTTCTTTGTTGAGCTTGACTGTGTTTGTTTGCTGAGTATAAAGCTTCCTTGTGCTAGTTTTGTGAGTATAAACTCACAATATATCCTGGCCCTTAATTTCCTTGTATTCTCTCTCAACCCTTGGATCGAAAATGCCCTTGGATTGCCAACTTGGCATTGTGGCCATGTGGGGTGAGTGGGAAGGTTTTGTCAAGTGGTTGATGGAGTGTTGCAGGGTAGAAGTATGGGAGCAAAACAGGGTGCTGGCTGGATTTGGTATTGGCGGGAAGATTGGGAAAAGGTTTATACAAGTTGGGTTGTGACAGAGGGAGGTTGAAGATGATTAAGGGTATGTTTGGTTTGTGTACAAGAAAAGCCCCTCCACATCTTTCTTCTTTTCATTCTCTTTTTCCCCTTTCTTTCTTTTATAAATGAAGTTTCCCAAATTGGCATAATCAGCCCCTGTCTTTGTTTCCTTAATAATATAACTTAGGGGTTTGGCATTTTTGACCCCTCAAGTTATATTTTTCTTTGCTTTTTCTTCTCGGAGTTGACTTGACTTTGATTGGGCTTCGTCTTCACACACTTTTCCATCCCGTGTCCGGTTTTGTCATTTTTTGCTTGGTTTTTTGTCTTTTTATGAGATATCCGTTCCTGCACAACACAATTAGCAAAACAAGCATATATTTGGCATTTTGAGTCCGTTTTTGGTTATTTTAGCTCGTTTTTAAAGGTAAAAGGCATGTGTAATTAAGCACATACCAGGGTGCGTTTGGATCTGCATTTAACGACACACAAGGGTGTGTTTGGATCTGTGATTAACAACCCGTATTGGGGCATTTGGGTCTGCGTTTTATCACCCAAAAAGAGTGTTTGGTTTTGGGGTTAACAACACATAGGATGTGTTTGGTTTTACTTATTCTTGTTAATTATTTTGTCTCGTTTAAAAATATATTGAAACACGCTTATATTGAAACATGGATTTATTAAAGGGGAAAAACATTGAATTTTATAAATTTAGGAAACGTCGTATAAATGAATAGGTCATGCCGAAATTTCTATAAAATTCGATACTTAGTAAGTTTCACTATAATTCTATTATTTTAGAAATCCGTCATGGAAACAAAATACTAAATTATAAAATAAGATTTTATAATATTTTCGACTAGAAGATAAAAGCATAACTTTTATAAAAGCTTTGAAAACATCGTTACTTAATTCGTAACTTTAAAACATGCAGTTACTTTTATACGAGAACTTTTATTAATTAAATTGGTGATTTTCGAAAACGTGTCGAAATATTTTGTTCAACTATGTTCTCACGTTTCTTATATAATACTTGCAAAGTATTATTATATACCTCAATTATTTATTGATTGTTTGCCTTTGTTATATAATTCACCATATGAATTATATACTTGTCTATTTTTCATTTGCAATATATGCGGAATATATTACATACTTTGTTATATAATTCGCCATATGAATTATATATATATACTTTCGACTTATTCTATTTGACCAACCACCCAACCATTACCACTTGAAACCTAAATCTTTTATCAACGTGTCACGTTGATGCAATCACTTATCGAAAAACCCAAATACATTATCCTAGGCTAGTGGGTCATAGCCGTTAAGATAAACCACAACTTTTTGGTCGAGCCGTTCTGGTTTTCGTTTGTGCTGTGCTTAATATGTGCATTCCTGCCAATCGTTCTACAACTTCGAGGTGAGTTTATAGCCCCATGTTTTACTTGTTTTACATATATTTTTGGGGTGAGAACATGCTTGTTTGCAAATGCATTTACATGGTTGATTACAAATTGGTTTACACACTCATTTACATAGCTCGCTATGGGATACATTACTTGACTTCATTTTTGGTCACAAATACATACTTTACTTTTGAAATGATTACGGATTAGCTTAAGCGGATTGAACGGATAACTACAAGTAAATGCCCGGGTGTTCTTGGAGGGGACACCTGCGAGGGGTACATATTCATTACTGCCCGGGTGTTCTTGGAGGGGACACATGCGAGGGGTACATATTCATTACTGCCCGGGTGTTCTTGGAGGGGACACCTGCGATGGGTACATATGGTTTTCATTACTGCCCGGGTGTTCTTGGAGGGGACACCTACGATGGGTACATAGTGCATCAGTTTCATGAGCTTAGAGTAATCGTAATCACTCATTGGGCAATACATACTTGAAACATTTCGTGATAGTTTTAATTATCATGCATACTTTGAATAATTGCGGTCCAACTTTCATATGTATAATTTTTGTTAACTATTATAAGGATTGAAATGGTCATGCATACTTTATAAATCTTTTGATTTCAACGTTTATACTTACAAAAATCTATGAACTCACCAACTTTATGTTGACACTTTTAAGCATGTTTTTCTCATGTGAATTAGATGCTTGGCTTACTTGATGTGCATTAGAGTCTAAATTTGACAAGATTTCATTAATGGATTTCTACTTACATACAAATGATCAAACCTCATTGTATTGCTTTCAAGCTTTTCATTGTGATGCAATTATGGGACAAATGTTATGTTAATTTCAAGAAAATCAACGAGATTACTTTGCAAACGACACATTTAGAGGTCGTTCTCTTATACCTTGTGCTGTTGTATTATGAAGTAACGCCCCCGGACATATTTCCGATGCGACACATTTTTAGAGGTGTTACATGCGCTCACCAAAGACCACGAAGTACACAAGACCAATACGCCATATCCAGGAAAGGCAATACGCCGTATTCAAGCTATATGGGAATAAAATATTCTGTAAGATATCACACGTGGTCCTTACTACAAGAAACCCCAATACGCCGTATCCAATACCTTGGATACGCCGTATCGACACCGACTCCAGACCCTATAAATACAAAACTCAAAAACGAGTTTTAAGTGTGCTAAATCATATTCTCGATACCTAAACCATAAAAGTCAATTTTCAGAGGAGAAAAAGAGCAGAAGAAGTCTTGCAACGCATTCCAATCCATAGAAGACAACATGTGATTTCTTATACTTTTGTAATCGTTCAGTTTTTGGTATCATTTGTTAACTCGATTAGTTTACCTTGGCTAAGCCATTACTCTTGTATCAATTATGATGTTTGAAGGCTAATACCTTCGGGTATTAGCCATTATTATAAAGATCTAAATATTTGGTTTTGTTTATATCTCGATTGCTTAATTTATCATTGTATGCTTGTTTATGTTTATCGATATACTTGTTTACGTGCTTTTGTATGCGACCTATCATTCAACTGGATCTAGTGATACGGACCAAGTAATCTAGATGCCGGGATAGCTCTCCATATAGTGATTTCTACATCTAGAATCATAGGATCATAAATATTGTCCTTTTAAATTCGTGCTAAGGATACGCTTCTGGCTTAACTAGTTAATCGGAAATTGCCTTTGGTTTATTGAACAAGTTGACTAGCAGGTAAACCTAGATAATTCAACAAATAACATGTAGACTACTAGAGTATAAATTACCATTAAGCAGTAAATGGGTAAAGTCCCCCCCCCCCCCCCCCCCCCCCCCCCCCCCCCCCCCCCCCCCCCCCCCCCCCCCCCCCCCCCCCACCCCCCCCCCCCACCCCGGCCCCCCCCCCCCCCCCCCCCCCCCCTCTATGAGCTATGGTTTAAGAAGAATCACCATTGCTTTAATCCCTAAGATAGATTAAAATCAGCATCTAAGGATATCTTTATGAGCGGAAATCTTTAATTGTGACAGAATTAATGTGTCTAGGTCTTAGGATGAAGTCCTGCCTAAGTCTAAGAATGATATGCCACCTCGAGATAAGTAATCATTGCACTAAATAAACAAACCAACTTCTAATCGGATTAATGATGGCTAATACAGTTTTCTATCATAAGGCTTGACCGCTCTTTTATCTTTTGTTAATTTGCTTATGTGGGTTAAAGTGTCTTGAATTGATTGTAGTCACCACCAAACCCGTGCTAGTCTCTTAAACTGAAAATCCCTTTACATGTTAGAATTAGGATTAGAACTAACATAAGATTATCATAGGTTTGACTTAGATTAGTAAACCAAAATATTAATAAATTGAGAGATTTAACCTCGCTTCAAGTGTTCGACACCCTACTTACCACGAATCTACCATCGACCGGGTACACTGCCCGTTAAAGTGTTGTTTTTGGTTAAGTTAGCAAAATATAAATTTAAAACTTGAATCATAAAAATATACACCACACAACGACACATCAAGTTTTTGGCGCCGCCACTTAAATTATACAACGTTCTTGTTGTATAGATAAAACATTAAAAATAAGAATTAATAGAATTAGAATGAGAAACTCCCCTGATATTTTGCTCGGTAGATTCTCCATGTTGAGTCTATAAGCAAGATTGTGTTGAAAAGCCGTCTTGAGATTTCAAGACTCCAACACTTCTAGATTTCTAGATTGTAGATACTTCACCAACATTGTTAATTTCTTTTCAGCGAGGTCTCGTGCAAAATATAGGAAATTCATGCAAAATCCTATCTCGGGTATATACGGTTAATTAAATAAGCTAAATAAACTATACAGAAGACTAATACGCCGTATCCATGAACTGGAATACGCCGTATTGAGAAACTTGTAAAAAGTATCTAAATACGGGTCAGTCTGTTGAATACACCGTATCATATTCATGAATACGCCGTATCAACAGAACTGAATATAATGTTTAAAGTGCATAAAAATAAAGGACTGATAACATCCCGGCATTCAATATGTTGTATGGTATGGAGCGGATACTCCGTATTGATGTCTAGGAAGACAGACTCGATAAAAATAAATAACAATCCGGGTTGTCTCCCGGGAAGCACTTTTCATTCAGCTTGTCTTTACGTTAGAATTTTTCTTCAGCTTCATTCACTCCATCTCATGCACGCTTATGTGCTCGCGTGTGAGCCATTCCTCCATCTTCGCATCTCGGACATATTCGAGTCCTAAGTTCAAGACCCCCTTGTTGAAACTTTTGAGCTTTTGGTATGGATGCGAGATTCCATTCCGCTTATCGTGCAACTTGATGACATTAAATAATGTCAATTTTATAGCATCATTTATCCCATGTATTTAACCCATTTTATATAATTATTGCAAAGAATTGTTACTTAATCGTTTATATTTGAGAATCGCAGAAATTATGAAGTAGTTGGTGAATATTAGCAATAGGCTCGCATTCTAGAGCTTAAATAAAGATATTTTAGAGATTACTATTCTGAATACCTATACGTTGTATCCATCAAGGAAGATACGGCGTATCCGTGCCTACACTCACTAAAAACCACAAAGGAATGAAGCTCAATACGTCGTATCTAAAAGATGTCAATACGTCGTATTCAATGTATAGTATGTGAATATTCTAGAAGATATCAAACGTGGTCCCTACTCCAAGAAACCCCCAATACACCGTATCCAATTCCTTGGATACGCCGTATCAAACCGACTTCCAGACCTTATAAATACAAAACTCAAAAACGAGTTTTAAGTGTGCTAAATCATATTCTAGATACGTAAACCATAAAAGTCAATTTTCAGAGGAGAAAAAGAGCAGAAGAGGTTTTGCAACACATTCCAATCCATAGAAGACAACGTGTAATTTCTTATACTTTTGTAATCATTCAGTTTTTGGCATCATTCGTTAACTCGGTTAGTTTACCTTGGCTAAAACAAATACTCTTATATTAATTATGATGTTTGAAGGCTAATACCCTTCGGGTATTAGCCATTATTATGAAGATCTGAATGTTTGGTTTTGTTTATATCTTGATTTCTTGATTTATCGTTGCATGCTTGTTTATGTTTATCAATTTATACTTGTTTACGTGCTTTTGTATGCGACCTATCATTCAACTGGATCTAGTGATATAGACCAACTAATCCAGAGTCTGGGATAGCTCTCCATATAGTGATTTATACTTCTAGAAGCATAGGATCACAAATATTGTCTTGCTAAATCTGTGTCTAGGATACGCTTCAGGCTTAACTAGTTAATTGGATATTGCCAATGGTTTATTGAACGTGTTGACTAGAAGGTGAACCTAGATAATTCAACAAATAACGTACTGGTCCCATTAGATAGTTGGACAGGTGGACTACTAGAGTATAAATAACTGTTAAGCAGTAAGTGGGTAAAGTCTCTATGAGCTAGGGTTTAACAAGATTACCATTGCTTTAATCCCTAAGATATATTATAATCAGCAAATAAGGATGCTTTATGTGGATGCTTTAATTATAACAGAATTAATGTGACTAGGTCTTAGGAAGAAGTCCCGCCTAAGTCTTAAGAATGATATGCCACCTCGAGAGAAGAAATCACTGCACTTAATAAACAAACCAACGTTCTAATCAGATTAATGATGGTTAATACAGTTTTCTATCATAAGGCTTGACCACTCTTTTATCTTTTGTTAATGTGCTTGCATGGGTTGAAGTGTCTTGAATTGATTGCAGTCACCAACAAACCCGTGCCAGTATCTGAGGCTAAAAATCCCCCCTTTTACCTGTTAGAATTAGGATTAGAACTAACATAGGATTAGCATAGGTTTGACTTAGATTAGAATTAACTTAGTAAACCAAAATATAAATAAATTAAGATATTTAACCTCGCTTCAAGTGTTCGACACCCTACTTACCACAAATCTACCACCGACCGGGTACACTGCCCGTTAAAGTGTTGTTTTTGGTTAAGTCGACAAAATATAAATTTAAAACTTGAATCTTAAAAATAAACACCACACAACGACACATTAAGTTTTTAGAGCCGTTGCCGGGGAGTGACAATTAATCTTGATTTTTAATTTATGTTCTGGTTTTTAACATTAGATCTAACCCTTAGGAGTAGTATTAATTAGATTAGTGTATATTCTTGTATATTCTGTATATTTTTTATATTTGTTAGTTTAATTGTTTTCTTGTAAATTTGTGTGTTTAATTTAATTGCTTTGCTAATACATTGTTCTGGTCGATAACTCGATACGGCGTATCAACTTCCATCGGATACGGCGTATCCAACTTTTTGTCCAATACAGCGTATTGATTCAACTGATTAATACAGCGTATCCACTTCTATTAGATACGGCGTATCGATCATCTGGAACAGAATCAGGATCCTAAGTTTTTTGTATTTGATTTTCGTGCTAAATTTTTTTCTATCTTTCTTCAGAGCAAATCCTGCTGATATTTTTACAATTGTTACAGGAAGAACTTATCAGAGCTAGTCGATTGAAGAAAGTTATGGTAGACAAGGGAAAGAAGTCAAGTATGGAAACATTTGCACCTAATGATAAAGCATATTACTATTCTAGGATTACAAGTATTACTGTTAATGGGAAAATGCTTATGAATTAAAAGGAAAATTCTTGGATGATCTGCACAACAATGCTTTTAGTGGAACAAACAGGAAGGATGCAGTTGAGCATATTGAATACTACCTGAAAATTATTGACCCAAGCAAATTACCCAATGTAGATCATGATAAACTAAGAGTTGTTGTTTTCACAATCTTATTGGCTGGAGGTGCACGAAGATGGTTTGATAAGACCAAAGAATCAATCACTTGTTGGGTCGACTTAACTGCTAAATTTTTTAGGAAATACTACCCGCCTTTTCGCATCAAGGGAAATAACACTCCCTTAATAAAATAGGACCCAACCAATCCAAAATTCGAAGGCCGGTTGCCTATAAAGTTCGTAAACTATAAAACAATGGATGTATCACCAAGGGAGCTTTGTGGGATTATTGGAAAATGGGTGGTGATGAAATTGAGGTATCTGATGATGAATCTTCTGATCTTTGAAGAATACAGGAGTGATAAGGAAGAAACCGCCAAAAATTTTAAGATTGAAACTGATGTTTTTTAATACAAGACACCTCTTTACTTGACATTCAATGAATTTAATTACCTTCTCAAAGTAGATCCAGACTTACTTACAAAAGGTATTATGGGGTTTAAAACCTATGAAGATTACAAAGATGATTGGATCTATGAATGGAACAAAGATATACCATAGGTTAATGAGAAACCATGGACTAAAGTTAGAGTTTTGGACAAAACCAAAACTAGTCAAACATACTTGCAAGCCTTTCAACTATAAAACTGGGTGTTCGGAATGGCCAACCTGTAGTTCGAGAGAGGATGGTTATTGTAATGGAGGAAATTTTCCCGGTGCTTACCATATTGGAAACTCACTCCATTACCAAGACCTTGAATGGTATGAGGCTCTGGAAGATATCGAACTAAAAGATGAAGCTTTAAGGAACAAATCTATCATAGAGGGTTTGATCAGTAATGATGAATCGGGCAATGATTATTGGAGAAGATGGAAGAGCCATGAGATTTACTACCATAATTATGATGAAAGAGAATGTGAAAACAAAACTCATGAAGAAGGACATGAGTTATGTAGTATCAAAACTCAAGAGGTGCTGGTTTGCCAAATAAAAAGATACAAGATGATCAAATATTTGTTCAATAATGAAGAAGAATATGTTGCTGTAAAAGAAGACGAATACAAAGATCTTACAATCACAAGTGAAGAGGCGTGCCGAGCTTACCAAAAAATCTTTCGGATGATGGACGAAGGGTGGATGGTTACGCGCACCGAGTGAGAAGCTGAAGAAAAGTCTAACTTAAAGACTTTGCTGTAAACAAAAGTGCTTCCCAGGAGACAACCCAGAATGTTTTTAAATTTTATCGAGTTTGTCTTCCCAGACATCATTACGGCGTATCCGCTCCATACCATATGGCGTATTGATTATCTGAACGTTATCAGTCTTTACTTTTTATGCACTATAAAAATATTATTGTCAGTTTTGGCAATACGGCGTATTCATGCACATGATACGGCGTATTCACCAGACTGACCCGTATTCAGTTTGTTTAGTTTAGTTTAAATTAACCATAGGTACCAAGATAGGAGCACACGTTTTTTCCAATATTTTATACAGGACCTTGGAAGCAAAGAAATATCGATGAATATTGGTGGAGAATTTACAAATCTGGAGATCTTGAAGTGTATACACTCATGATATGCTTCACAAATGGGAGGTGAGCCATTGCGCGTCGAACCTGCGTGCGATCAAATTCTTAGTGGGAATCATCAACTTTATAATATTTTAACCATGGCTAAGCGTCCTGTGGCCACTATAGGCTTTTGCTTTTGACAAGATACCCTAGTCCTTTAGTCATTTGGCCAACTATTGAAAGAAAAAGCTTGCATCTGCTCCCCCTATTATATAACCAGTCCTATCTCTCTCCAAACCTAACATGGTAGTTTCCCGCACCAAGTGAGAAGCTGAAGAAAAGTCTAACTTAAAGACTTCGATGTAAACAAAAGTGCTTCCAGGGAGACAACCCAGATTGTTATTTATTTTTATCGAGTCTGTCTTCCCAGACATCAGCGTATCCGCTCTATACCATACGGCGTATTGATTGTCTGGACGATATCAGTATTTATTCTTTAAAAACATTATTGTCAGTTCTGGCAATACGACGTATTCATGCACATGATACGGCGTATTCACCAAAACTGACCCGTATTTAGTTTGTTTAGTTTAGTTTAAATTAACCGTAGGTACCAAGATAGGAATACACATTTTTTTCCTATGTTTTATACAGGACCTTGGAAGCAAAGAAATATCGACGAATATTGGTGGAGAATTTACAAATCTGGAGATCTTGAAGTGTTGGAGTCTTGAAACTTTAAGGCGGCTGTTCAACACACATTCTTGCTCAATTAAACTCAACATGGAGAATCTACCGAGCAAATATCAAGGGAGTTTCTCATTCTAATTCTTTTTAATTCTCGTATTTAATGTTTTATCTATACAACGAGGACGTTGTATAATTCAAGTGGGGGATGGAATTAGAATGTTTACTTGTCCTATTTTTCACACTAAAATGCTTAAATTATGCTCAAATTTAAAAAAATTCAAGCATACTTTTGTGAAATTACTTGATACATAACCCGCACACAATAACCCTTGTTAGATATTGTGAGGATTTAACCTATCCGTTTCTAAATGTTTACCCAAATTCCACAAAATATGAGTGTGCCGGTGATGTAGTAGACTTTAGAACTTGGCTTGGTATATCTATTCGAGACCGCAGTGATAAGTACTATGGATTTAGATGGAGTAACTTGTTTAAACTGGTAAATTTTTAGATTACACCCAAATCGCCTTTACATGTTGCTTATTAACTAACTACACTGGTTAGTTAACCCTCGTATAAACCATTTGTTTACTCTCATTTTAAGAGTAAGATACCCCTAGAAGAACCCGTAGAGCCAATTCTTTAGGAACTACACCAATTATTTATTTCGTTACACCTTTACACCTTAGCATACCATGCTAGATTAAGTTTATTTTACAGTTGCTAGTTGCTTAAAGTGTAAAGTTTGTATTTCCCGAGTCTTGTGTCTATTTTAGTACGGATGGAAGAAATTTGCACATTGCAAATGGGAATGTATATTATAGTCAAAACTCATGTATTTTTGCTACCATTACAATTATTGGTACATCTAAAGAACGAAGAATTATTAAAGGAATTATCTAGAATTATTATGATCATGAAGATGGTGAAACTACACCGAGTTTCGTAGTATAGTGTTAGCAAAAAAAAGAGAAAGAAAAAAAAATAAAAAAAAATAGAAAAATCGCAACAAAAAAGAGAAGGAAAGTTTGAAGATAATCGTTTCGCAACTACCGAAGGAGTTACACGAAGGATCAATTATTGGTTGATATAAATCGACGATGTAGAGTATTGTATAAAGTGGATAATATTGCTACTTGACTTATAAAGTATGTAAAATATAGGATGTTTGGGAGGTTGACTGTTACGGGAACGCCAACTTAGGTTGTTGTTTTTTATCTATGATCAAGATGTTGTAAATAGTTGTGTCTTTATCATGGTAACGGTCAGGAAAAAGTGTCTAGCAACTTGTATTTTAGACTTAATCTATTTGTTTTGTAACTTTTATTTAACAACAATTTAATTCCATTTCCTAATCATTAACCATGAGTTTTACGCGAATGAGGATGTAATTGAGCGTGCATGTCTATTCCGTCGTTACGGCCATGTATGCATGTCTCAGCTGCCTTGTTGGTTTATTACTATTGGTGAAAGTTAGAAGATCCATACCCTATATTACTCTACTATTCCTACTCTTTAGCTTATTCGAGGTGGGAGTTAGCAGTCACATGTGTCTATCCCGTCATTACGGGTGTATATGTGTGGTCTTTGTCGTCCTCCTAGAATATTGGTATCGATGAGGATTAGTTAGAGTAATCAATCCTAAGCCTTCTCATATAAACCCATATTTACCTTTATAAACTTGTTACTCCTTAGTTTTAGTGGTGGAGATGTGTATCCTTGCCAAGCTTATGATAGAATACTCATCACGACCAAGAAATTGATCAAATTAGTTACATGTTACCACATAGATTAGTTGAGTGATTTGAGTGTTTTCATCATCTTATTTCGTGAAGTGTCTGGTTGTGTACTTATAATAGATCAAATAAATGCTTTAATGGAAAATATCCTTAGGGATACTTTTTTAGACTTCTAAAGGCTACTTGAGGACAAGTAGGATTTAAGTGGGGGGATATTTGATGACATCAAATAACGTCTATTTTATAGCATTATTTATCCCATGTATTTAACCCATTTTATATAATTATTGCAAAGAATTGTTACTTAATCATTTATATTTGAGAATTGCAGTAATTATGGAGTAGTTGGTGAATATTAGCAAAAGGCGCGCATTCTGGAGCTTAAATGAAGATATTTTGAAGATTACTATTCTGAAGACCAATACGCCGTATCCAGAAGATGTCAATATGCCATATTCAATGTATAGTATGTTAATCTTCGGGAAGATATCAAACGTGGTCCCTACTCCAAGAAACCCCCAATACGTCGTATCTAATTCCTTGGATACGCCGTATCGAACCGACTTCCAGACCCTCTAAATACAAAACTCAAAAACGAGTTTTAAGTGTGCTAAATCATATTCTCGATACCTAAACCATAAAAGTTGATTTTCAGAGGAGAAAAAAAGCAGAAGAGGTCTTGCAACGCATTCCAATCCAAAGAATACAAAATGTAATTTCTTATACTTTTGTAATCGTTCAGTTTTTGGTATCATTCGTTAACTCGGTTAGTTTACCTTGGCTAAAATAATTACTCTTGTATTAATTATGATGTTTGAAGGCTAATACCCTTCGGGTATTAGCCATTATTATGAAGATCTGAATGTTTGGTTTTGTTTATATCTCAATTTATTGATTTATCGTTGCATGCTTGTTTATGTTTATCAGTTTATACTTCTTTACGTGCTTTTGTATGTGACCTATCATTCAACTAGATCTAATGATACGGACTAAGTAATCTAGAGTATGGGATAGCTCTCCATATAGTGATTTGCACTTAATAAACAAACCAACGTTCTAATTAGATTAATGATGGTTAATATAGTTTTTTATCATAAGGCTTGACCGCTCTTTTATCTTCTGTTAATTTGCTTGCGTGGGTTAAAGTGTCTTGAATTAATTTTATTCACCAACAAACCTGTGCTAGTCTCTCAGGTTAACCCCCCCCCCCCTTTTACCTGTTAGAATTAGGATTCGAACAAACATAGGATTAGCATAGGTTTGACTTAGATTAGAATTAACTTAGTAAACCAAAATATAAATAAATTGAGAGATTTAACCTCGCTTCAAATGTTCGACACCCTAATTACCACGAATCTACCACCGACCGGGTACACTGCCCGTTAAAGTGTTGTTTTTGGTTAAGTCGGCAAAATATAAATTTAAAACTTGAATCTTAAAAATAAACACCACACAACGACACATCAAAACTCACCTTTAGTAACGGCTTGATCTTGTTGCATTGGGCATTGGAAGTTGTTTGAATACTGGGAATGTGTGATTTGCGCCATTTTGGGTAAGTCACGTTGTCACTACCTTTGTGGTTAGTGATTAATCCATCCAAACCTTATTGCTTCCCACATGTAGCTTTGCAGAATGGTTCTCCAAGGAATATATCTACACATGTCTTTTTATCTCGTCCGTAGCCATCATTATTTTCCACTACTACAACAAATCGAGTTGACACCAAAAAATTTCCGACAAAAATAGGTACATTCATAAAAGCTCCGACTACATTCTTTCCTTTGTGTACAACTTCGTCCCTCATTATAGAATTGTAGAATTCCTTAGACATCATATTAACGGATAAAATTGGGAAAAAATTAGCATCTACATGTTTGAAACCTATCATGCACGAAAATCTTAAATTGTAGGCACAATCAATATGGATCTTCCAGTCAAAGTCACAAAAACTAGGGTACTCGTCAAAACTTTCGTTATTCCTAGTCTTGATTATGTCAATCATGGGCTCATCAATTACCTCACATTCCTTAATGGTGGGCATCAAATTTTTAACTTGATCTCTCCTATGCTCTAATGGTACATTAAGATCATTTAATTCAATGTAATCTCCATATAAAGGGTCTAATGATCTATTTAACACCAAAGTCCCTGATGGGAATTAAGGGCTTCTACAAGTTTCCACTACTGATTCAACTTAGTACTGCCAAGAGAAGACTTAGTTCTGCTAAGCTAAGTTAGTACTGCTGGGGTTATAGTTAGTACTGCCAGTACAAAATGTTAGTACTGTCAGTTTATTAGTACTATTAGTTATAATAGTTAGTACTGTTAGTTAGAATAGTTAGTACTGCTTATGTGATATGCATGAGATATATTAGGAATAGATATGCATGATCACGTAACACGTTTTGTAAGCCCATTAGGGTTTCCTTGGTGTATAAAAGGAACCCTACGACATTTATCTAGATATTAAGTTTTATATAGTTTTCATAGAAAATATAGTTAGTATTCATAGTTTTAAGGTTATTCTATAACTTTGATTGTGTTTAATATATTGAAAGTTTAGCAAGATCTTATTTTTACTATTTCACTGTTCTTCTTAGTATTACAAGCTAGATTCCGCATAGTTTGTAGTATTCATAATCTTAGTTTCTATTATAGTTATCTTGGATCTATCAAACACAACTAAGCTTTAACAAGCTAAGTAAGATCTGTTCAAAAGGGATCAACAAGTGGTATCAGAGCTTGTTGATAAACTTTGAATAAGTAGAACACTAGATCTACACAAGATGTGTTAGTCAAAGAAAAGATGGAGTCACAATCAGAAACTACCCAAACAGTGTCTACACTAAAACTTCCTATGCTTAAAACAGGAGACTATGATCTCTGGAGCATGAGAATGAAGCAATATCTTACTTACACTGATTATGCTCTTTGGGAGGTTATCGTGAATGGTGATGCACCTGTAATTGCATCAGCTAGTGTTGGTACTCAAGGTCTCATTCCTCCTAAAACTGCTAAACAAAAGCTAGCAAGAATGAATGAATTGAAAGCAAAAAGCACTCTGTTGTTGGCTATTCTTGATGAGCACCTATTGAAGTTTCATTGAATCAAGAATGCAAAGACCTTATGGGAAGCAATCAAGGCCAGGTTTGGAGGTAACAAATAATCAAAGAAAGTGTACAAAACCATTCTGAAGCAGCAATATGAGAACTTTACTGTAATATGAGAATTTTACTGACCGGGCGGGATTAGGTATCATTGTTGTTGTTGTTGTTGTTGTAAGATCTAAAGGACTAGATAAAATCTATGATAGGTTTCAAAAACTCATCAGCCAATTGGAAATTCATGGTGAAGTTACCTCTCAGGAAGATGCAAATCTAAAGTTGTTGAGAAGTCTACCATCAGCTTGGAACAATATTGCTTTAATCATGAGAAACAAATCTGATCTAGACACATTGAGCATGGATGATTTATATAATAATCTAAAGGTGTATGAATCTGAGATTAAAGGCCAATCAAGCTCAAGCTCAAACTCTCATAATGTGGCTTTTGTATCTTCAGAAAACACTAGCAGTACTAATGAAGCAGTTAATACTGCTCATGATGCTTCTACTGCTAGTTTACAAGGATAAGCTCCTTCCTTAACTTATGCTGATGATGTCATGTTTTCCTTCTTTGCTAATCAATCTAATAGTCTACAATTAGACAATGAAGATCTAGATAGCAGATGATACGGTGATCTTTGAAAGGATGGGATCTCAAATGGTAGGTGGCCATTGCTTACCATGGAGGGTGAACGATTTTAAAGAAGACTAGGAAGGAATTTGATTTTCAATGGCAAGAAAACTTTGGCATTGATAAGATAAGTTGAATGTTACATCTGCACAGCGACTTAGAGGTCACTTTTCTAGAGTATGCAGGGCACTAAAGAATCAAGGGATAGAAATAGAGATGCCTCAAGGAAGGGTTTTTTTTTTTTTATGTACAGTGGAGCTCATGCAAATGCCTTGCTATTCAAGATGATTGGTGGTTTGATTGGAGCTTTCAGGCTAAAGAGGGATCATCAAACTTTGCTACTAAGTGGACAATACATCCCAAGGTTCATAAGTTCAGACTCTGAGGTAATACTATTGCTCTAAAGATTGCTTTAAAATCATATGAATCTCTTCTAAAACAGTATGATCACAGCGTGCGTGATGTCTTATAAATCTAACTCTAGATAGTATAGGTTATCAGCGGATTAGAATCATTAGATGCTCTGATAGTTGTTAATGAAAAGAATGAGTTGTTATGAAGAACGATATTGCATTTTTAAATTATGATTGTCCCAGTTTTCTGAAGATATCTACTCTAAGTGAAAGGATAATTCTTATCAAAGACCTTTAAAAAATCAGTTAGGAACGAAGCCTTAAAGGAGAAAGATGATTTGAAAAGTTTAAACTAGAAAGTTGAAAAATTCATCAATGAATCTAACTTTAATAAAACTGATAAATAGTTTTAAATAAAGTGCTAAAGACAAGCCGGTCTTGGTTATGATCAGTCATATGAATGAAAGTGAACTTATAGTGGTTTCATAGTGTGTTTAATAATAGGAAAAGTAAATGTGGGATGATAGCTCAGTAAATGATAGATTCAAAACTGTAAGGGTTTCTGCGTTCCTCCTCCACATGGGAACTACATGCCCTCAAGACCTAACTTATCCTTTGATGGGTTGGATGATTATGTCTATAAGACTAAAATGAGTGAAACTGAAACTAGTATATCTAAGACTAGTAAGGATATTATAGAAAAACCTAAAACTTTTAGTACTAGTGCTCCTATCATTGAAGATTTGGACACTGATAGTGATAATGATAATGTATGTAGACCTAAATCTAATCAGACAAAACCAAAGTTAACTAAAATCATTTTTTTCAAATCTAATGAAAATGTGAAATCTGTTAATAAGAAAAACACACATAGGCAAGTAGAGTATCCTAGGAAAAGTCAAAGTCCTAGGGAAAATAGAAGAAACTAGAATGGGATGATGACTCAAAAACTAGGAAATGGTTTTGAGTGTATAAAGAAAGCTTGTTTTGTATGTGGGTGTTTCAACCATTTAATCAAAGACTGTGATTTTCATGACAATAAAATGGTAGAAAAACCTATGTTGAATAATAAGGGAAGGCTTATTGGTCAAAGGGAAATTAGACCATTATAGAACAATGCTCAGAGGGTGAACCACCAAAATAAATTGACTCACCCACATCATAAAAGGAAGTTTGTTCCAACAGTTGTATTAACAAAGTCAGGGCAAGTGCCAGTTAATGCTGTTAAGCAAAGCTCTCTAAGAGCAGCATCATCAATTAGTACTACCAGGACTGTTAATATTGTTGCCCCTAAATCAAAAGTGAATGATGCATTACCCAAAATATATTCTTATTTTAAAGCACATTCACCTGTAAGAAGGGATTTTAACCAAAAATCAGCAGCTAAAACCAATAATTATAATGAAAAAGTTAATACTGCTAGGGTTAACAATGTAACTACTGCTGGCCCAAAAGCAGTAGTTAGTGCTGCTGTGGGAAATGGGGAAAATGCTGTTAAGTCCTCAGCATGCTGGATTTGGAGACCAACAGGAAATGTTATTGACCATACCTCCAAAGACAGTGGATCATACATGCTTAAAAGATCTGACTATGTTGATCTACAAGGCAGACTCAAGTCAGTAATGGCTTAGGTCCCTAAGAGAAACTAATTCCCTTATTTTGAGTGCAGGGTAATCCATAATATACTTTACAAGATCAAGGAATTTTTGACAGTGGATGCTCTAGGCATATGACTAGAAACAAGTCCTTTCTTACAGATTATCAAGAGATTTATGGTGGATTTGTTGCATTTAGAGGAAGTCCTAAAGGAGGTAAAATTACTTAAATAGGCAAAAGTTAGTATTGCTAAGTATAATTAGTACTGCTAGTTATACTTAAGACTGCTAGTTCAAACTGTTAGTCATAATTAATACTGTTAAACAAGAAAATACTTTGGATTGTACATTCTTGGTTTTGGACTAACATTTGTAGGCTAAGCATATTGAGTACATGGTATTGAATGCTTCACCTCTGAAGTATTGATTGAGGGGAATCTAATTATGTCAATATGCATTCAAAAATGGATGGAAGGACATGTAACATCAAACAGAAGTGTGTGAAGAGTCAAACACCTAGGCAAGTCAAAAGAGGTCGGGATACTAAGATACCTCAGTCTGGTGGTCACCCTGAAAAGGTTGGTGATAAGGCTGCCCATAAGGAGTTGGGTGACAGAATGGAAAGGGCTGCCACTACAACTTCTAGCTTAGAAGCAGAGCAGGATAGTGGTAACATCAATAGGACCCAATCCATGGAAATACTTAATAAGCCAAGTCCTTAGGGAACTGGTTTAGGTAGTGGTCCCAGGTGCTAAGGTACCATATTGGGGGTGTAGATGCTCAAACTAGGCACTTGGAAGTAGATATGACAACATGAAACTAATGGAATTGATGAAACATTGTACAAAACTGTCTGAATTGGTGAGAAAAAGAAATGAGAGATATAGTGAGATGAAAAACAGAAAGAGAGTTATGTGATATAAAAACAGAAAGAGTGAATTGGTGAGAAAAAGAAATGAGAGATATAGTGAGATGAAAAACAGAAAGAGAGTTGTGTGATATAAAAACAGAAAGAGTGAATTGGTGAGAAAAAGAAATGAGAGATATAGTGAGCTGAAAAACAGAAAGAGAGCTTGTGAGAATCTAAATTTATGATGGAAATGCTTGTTGGAACAGAATTGGAGTTGATACTGCCAGGCATAAACTTAATACTGCCAGTATTAAGTTAGTACTGCCAGGCATATCTTAATACTGCTGGGTAAAGTTAATACGGCTGGGCTTAAAGTTAGTACTGTTAGGCTAAACTTAGTACTGTTGGTTGACCGTTAGTACTGTTTGAGGCATAACAGAATTTCATTAATTAAAAATAGCCGTTGAGATATTTCCGCCAACTACTTTGCTTATAGGTTTCCTTGATTTGGATAAATCTTGAACTTTCTTTATATATCAAGATTTCTTCAAGATAAATACTTAATTTTATTCAGTCGGTTCAATCAAAAACCTTAAGTACTCTCTATTATCTCAATTACCTTTACCAAACACACATACTCCCATCCACGATCATAACCCAGAACCCTAATCAAACTTTTCTCAGTCGGATGGTGAATTTGGACTTCTATGACAAACACAATATGGTTGCCTTCTTAAAGAAACCAGAGGGAAGTGCAAGATTTCATCAGATAGTGGATTTTCTCAATTCTACTCACATTAAGTATGCTCTCACTAAAAATCTAACTATCTATGTTTCACTCATCTATCAGTTTTGGCAAACTGCTTCTGCAAGCACATCTGAGAATGGAGAAATGGAAATAACTGCTACCATTGATGAGAGAGTTAAAACTGTTACTGAAGCATCTATAAGGAGGCATCTCAAGTTAGAATATTATGACGGTATTAGTACTTTACCTAATACTGAAATTTTTGAGCAACTTATTCTTATGGGGTATGTGTCCAATTCTGACAAATTAACTTTTCAAAAGGGACACTTTTCTCCTCAGTGGAGGTTTTTGATCCATACCATCCTTCATTGTTTGAGTGCTAAGAAAACTGCTTAGGGTCAATTTAGTAGCAACAAAGCCACTGCTATCATTTGCTTGTCCACAAACAGAACTTTTAATTTTTCAAAATTGATTTTTGATGGCATGGTGAAAAACTTGGATAATCAGTCTAAATTTTTAATGTATCCAAGATTTATACAAATCTTTTTGAACAAGCACAAAAGACAGCTTCTACCTCATAAAAGAACTTATATTGCTCCTACTCTTACTCAAAAACTTTTTGGCAATATGAGAAGGATTTCTAAGGGTTATAATGGGGTGGACATTCCATTGTTTCTAACAATGCTTGTTCAGGGCCCAATTTCTCAGGGTGAAGGATCAACAGTCCCAGTTGAGTCCTATCACACACCCACAGATTCTCCATCAACCTTACCACCACATATTTCACCAACACTTAGGAGTCCTATCAGACAAGAAACTAAAGTTCCTCAGCTCAGTTCTCCTCCTCACACTAATGTAGCAGATGAGGCTGCATCCATAGGTGTGGATATCAGACATGGAGGGGCTGCCACTACTATCACTAGCTTAGATGCAGGACAGGGCAGTGGTAACATTAATAAGACCCTATCCATGCCTCATGATTCACCTATCCCAAGAGGTCACACACTTGGAAGTGATGAGGGCAGAATGCAACAAAATGAATTGATGGATTTGGTCACAAAATTGTCAGATAGATATGAAGCTTTGGAGACAGACTTAAGGCAGACAAAGAAAGTCTATAGTGATGCTCTTACTAGACTTAACAAGAAGGTAAAGAAATTAGAGAAGACTGTCATGACAAGTCAAGCTAGAAGAAGGTCAAGAGTGATTCTATCTGATGATGAAGAAAAGTTAGAGGATTCTTCCAAACAGAGGAGGAGTATGATTGAAGAAATTGAACAAGATATAGGAATTACTTTGGTTCAAATTAATACTGAAGATCAGGTTACTCCTACAAAGGTTAGTGCTCAAGGGGAGGCACATACTCAACAAGATTACCCTGAAGATCACTTGAGAGTTCTTAGTGCAGTTAAGGTTCTTGCAAATGCAGCTAGAAAAAAAAGAGAAGTTGTGAATGTTTAATCTTATACTAGAAGAAGGAGGGCAGTTAGTACTGGCAGTGGTGAAATTAGTACTGCTGAAGAATCAGTTAGTACTGTTGGTGCATCAATGCCAGTTAGTACTGCTGGTACAGTTTAAGAAGTTAATAAAGATAAAGTTAAAGGTATAATGACAGAATCTGAGCCTAAACAAATCAAGACAAAGTTGCAGCAAAGACAAGAAAGAGCTGGTTATGAAGCAGCTGTAAGATTGCAAGAACAGCTTGATGAAGAAGAGAGACAAAGGATTGCCATAGTGCATGAAGAAGCTAGTTCTTTCAATATTGAAGAATGGGAAGATATACAAGCTACAATTAAAGCTGATGAAGACCTAACACAAAGGATACAAGCAGAAGAAAGAGAAAAATACTCTGAAGCTGAAAAAGCAAGACTGCTTGCAGAACTTATCAACCAGAGAAAGAGATATTTTTCCAAACAAAGAGCTGAAGAAAAGAGGAACAAGCCACTCACACAAGCTCACCAGAGAACTTATATGTCTAACTACATCAAGCATATGGGAAGTCACACTCTAGAGCAATTGAAGAGACTTTCCTTTGATTAGCTCAAATCCTTATTTGAAACTACAATGAGAATGGTACAAACTTTTCATCCAATAGAGAGTGAAGGTGACAAAACAGTTCCTGAATTAACAACTCGAAGTTCTAAAAGGGTTGCAGAAGTAGAATTGGATCATGAAGGTTCTAAGAAGCAAAACACTAATGAAGCTTCAGGGTCAGTTCAAGAACAACCAAAAGAAGAGGAGATAGAATTGCTACAAGAGGATTTACAACAAATGATGATGGTAGTTCCAGTAGAACAAATGTATGTTGAAGCCTTACAAGTCAAATATCCAATAATTAACTGGGAAATTACTCTAAAGACACAAGAAGATATTGGAGAATTATCAGAGTTGGAAACCATACAGAAGCTTATCAGACTTTTGATGATATGTTGAAGAAATTTGATAGAGATGACCTGGATAAGCTATGGAGTTTGGTTAAAGAAAGATTCAGTTTAACAGATCCTATGGATGACTGATACGCGGATATAATACACTATATAATATTTCCACAAGAGCAATTAACAAAATTCCCTAAGGAAAATTCACTATTTAAAATATATATATAATATATAATATACGTATGTTTACCGGAAAGTATGATTTCCCGGGTCGTTTTCCCAACGATTTGAGAAATTGAAACCTCGCTTGATATTGGATACTGATTTGAATAGGTTCGAATAATGATTGGGTTTTCTATAACTACTAATTAAAAGTACAATTAAATACAAGTAGTTAAAACAATTAAAGCACAAAATCAATTAACGGGACAAATATAACGCGACAAATAAGCAAGTAAACTAAATTTAACTCTTAAAAATGTAAACTAAATTTCTAAACCTAAGATAGGACAAAAGAAAGTTTTAGGAAAAAGAAAAACATTTTTTTGATTATTTTTGAATTTATTATGAATTAAAAACTAGCAAATTAAGTACTAAATATTTATTATGAATTAAAAACTAGCAAAAGAAAAACACTAATGAATTTATTTTGAATTTTTTTGATTATTTTTGAATCTAATTAAATCCTTAAAAATAGCAAATTAAGTACTAAATATTTAGAAAAATGATTTTTAAACTTAGAAAAGTCTAAAATAATATAAAAACTCAGCAAAATATTTTTAACTTTTTTTAAAATTAAAATCCTATTTTTAAAATTAGAAATTAAAGCTTAAAAATGAAAATTAAAATCTAATAGGTGTAAAAATGATTTTACTAAATGTAAACCTAAATCTATTTTTTATAAAACTAAAAACTATTTTTTTGTATTTTTATAAAACTTTTTTTTGTTTTTTATTGATTTTTTAAGATTTTAACTTTCAAAAAATTATTAAAAAAAACTAATTGATGGAAAATTATGAAAAATTCAGGAAAAATCTATGATGCAACGAAGATTACAAGAAAAATAAAAGACAAAACTCAGCTTATCAAATAAGCTGAGAAAAGAGCTTATAAAGCTACGGCTTATTGAAAACTAGTAAAGGTAAAACGTGTATAAAGATT